>SJYT01028182.1:515497-533842 GCA_006410635.1 Cephalophus harveyi
TTTTTTTTTTTTTGGTCTCCAAAAGCACTGCAGATGGTGACTGCAGCCATGAAATTCAAAGATACTTGCTCCTTAGAAGAAAAGCTATGACCATCCTAGACAGCATATTAAGAAGCAGAGACATTACTTTACCAACTAAGGTCCGTCTAGTCAAAGCTATGGTTTTTCCAGTAGTCATGCATGGATGTGAGAGTTGGACTATAAAGAAAACTGAGCACCGAAGAATTGATGCTTTTGAACTGTGGTGTTGGAGAAGACTCTTGAGCATCCCTTGGACTTCAAGGAGATCCAACCAGTCCATCCTAAAGGAAATCAGTCTTGAATATTCATTGGGAGGACTGATGTTAAAGCTGAAACTCCAATGCTTTGACCACCTGATGTGAAGAACCGACGACTCATTGGAAAAGACCCTGATGCCTGGAAAGATTGAAAGTGGGAGAAGAGGGGGATGACAGAGGATGAGATGGTTGGATGGCATCGCTGACTCGATGGACATGAATTTGAGTAAACTCTGGGAGTTGGTGATGGACAGGGAGGCCTGGTGTGCTGCAGTCCATGGGGTCACAAATGGTTGGACACAACTGAGCGATTGAACTGAACTGAACTGAATCCAGGGACATCACTAAGCTCAGTGCTCAGCACACAGTAGGTGTTCAAGAGATGGTGGCTGCTATTACTCTATTTCTGCCCCCAACTACCACTACTAGATCCCAGAGACAGAGGACATGCGTTATGGATGGAGGGTACTAGGAATGTGGAAATGCTTCCAGATAACTTTCCCTGCCACTCTAATCCCAGTGGCACTCGTATAACACAATGCAGCTGTATCACCTGCAGATTATTCCATCTAGAGACGGTCTTGGTACCGGGTAAATTCAGGGGCCCTTCATGATAAGTACCCCCAGGAGTTTGGGGGCTGAGGTTAGGAATCTCAAAGACAGCTCTAGCCAAAGCCAGTGAGGATTCCCGCCATTCCCAGTGCTGGTGGCAGCGCAGTGCCAGAGGCCTCCGGGACCCGGCCTCACCTCCCTTCCTACCCCACGCCTTCGGACCAGAACTCGGCCCCACACAGTTCAGACCGTTTCCTGATCCTGAGAGACAGAAGTCCTCCCCATTCCCAATCCTTCTTCACCCCTCCAAACTCCGGCAGTTACAGCTGAGCTCTGTGGCTCTCTTCCTTTCCAATGAATACATAATCACCTCCCAGGATGGGCCGAGATGATGGTTGTAATAAAACCGCTTCATTACATCCTTCTATACAGAGCCGTTTAATGAACATGCAGCTTCAGGCCCTCCATGGCCCCTGAGTCAAATGCAAATGAAACGCAGAGCACGGTATCATTTAATTAGCTGGGGATGAGGGGGGATAGGGAGAAAGAGATGACATTAGAGAGAAGCAGAGGGACAGAAGTTGTGTGTGGGAGGGGCGAGAGGATGAGGGAGCATGCGGGAGGAGGGGAGAGATGACAAAATGAGATTATAAAATGATATCACTTGAGCTACTGGACTCAGCTGTGCTTAAAGATATCAACCCTTGGACATTTGAGACAAATGAGCTAGGAGATGCCTCATTTTGTGCTGTTTTGTTTAAACCTATTGGAGTCGGATTTATGTTTCTGGAACTGAAAGCGTCTTGAAAGACAAAACACGTTGTTGGCAAAGGGAACTGCATATGGAAAGTGCCTGAGGATAAAGAATCACAGTCTATTCAAAGACCCCAAATAATGCCTGTGGGTCTGAAGTGTGGTGAAGAAGGCAAGAGGAGTGTCTTTGTATCAAGCACAATCTGAGGGGCCAGGATCGTAAGTGGAGCGGGGAGTAAGGACCAAGGTGGGGTCTAAAGACAATGTACTCTCGCAGGTCTCACTCTGAGAATGGGCATCCCCCACGGTCTTCCCCGATAGCCTCACTTTGTCCACTCCTAGGAAGTCCAGAATCAAAGATCCAGAGACAGTCAGGGCCGGAAGGGACTTTTAATATCCATTAGTGCTGGTGGGCTGCCGTCTATGGGGTCGCACGGAGTCGGACACGACTGAAGCGGGTTAGCAGCAGCAGCAGCAGCAGCAGCGCAGCGCACTCCATCTCCTCTCATTTGTATTGGCCAGGTCATTCGTGAACACGTTCCATGTGTGTGCTGCATTCTCACATGTGTACATGGGTAAAAGGCCAACCATTTAGATAAAGGTAACAGTCTTATGTTACAGACCAGAAGAAGGGTGTCCTCTGCCTCACCTGGGTCGCTGGAAGGGTGACAGGAAGTGCTGCATGGAAAGCTCATAGCCCCTGCTGGCACACAGCATGTGCCCCATGATGTCGGCTGGTTCAGGAATGTCCTCCTCATGCTGGGGCCAGTTGTCTGTTTCTCTGACTGCTCCTGCCCCCCTCTGGGAGTTCTAAAGGGCAACGACTGGACCGACTCACATATGCGCCCTGTGAGGAGTCAGGATGAGCAATGTTTAATAAATGGACCCATAAAAGAGGAGTTGGGGTGCAAGCATATCATGACCCAGAGAGGGTTTCTGAAGGCAGAGGGGTGGTCCCAGATCCACACCCACCACCACCACCCATCCCTTACTCCTAAAAGGCAAAAAGGCACCACCCAGTGCCCAACAAATAGAACTGGTTCCCACATCATGGAAGGTTCATGATGACCCCCCTGGTGGAAGAGGAGGGTGAGGACATTGCCTGACTGCTGCCCAAGTCCAGCATCTGTGCCGGGCTCATTCACACGGGTCACTTGGCGGTGGATGCATGGCCCCTGGGGTCTCCGGAGCTGCCCCCAGATGAGAACTGCGAGGTCCCAGGAGCAGGTGCTTCTTGTCTGCTCACACATGTCTCCTGGACTCGGTCATTCCTGCTGCCCCCACGTGACCCCCTGCCCATACTTTCTGCAGGAGCCTCTGTGCTCTGCAAGCCCCACACCTGTGTGTACCGTCTGGTCTCTGCTGGGGTGAGAATAAGGGTTCAGTTAATACACATTTTGTTTTCACAAAAATCTCCTTTCACATTCGTCTTGCCCCTGAATTGGCCGCATGTGCAAACCCACTTCTCACTCTCATGCCCACTTCGCCTCTCTCACCAGGACGTGTCAGGGCAATGTCCCCTCACAGAGGAACTGTGAAGCAATACTTCAGCACGAGTGAGCAGGTCACTCTGACCCTCCAGTCTCTGTGCTCGGAAAAGGCAGTCATAAAAGCCTGGCCTGTTCAGTGTTTCTCCAAAACCTCTGCAGAGCACTCCATCAAAAACAAAATTCCTTAGGTAACTGGTCATGCTGAAACTGTGAGGTGCCATTTCTGGGAGGAGGGGGTTCTGAAGAGCTCCACTCCTTTATGTCTCAGCATAGAAGAGAATTCAGTAAGGGGCAAAGCGATAAGAAGTGATTTATTAGACTAGGACGTTCTTCTAATAAATTCTTGTGAGGTTTACAAGTGGGTGAGTGAGAGAGCGCTATGCCCTGAGAACTTACTGGACTACAGTTTTATAATCAAAGGAAAAGTGGGGCGAGGGAGAAGACCTTCTTTGTCATTTCTGAGTAGATGTCGTGTTTCTATCATCAGTTCCTCCTCCAGGTTAGGCAGGGGAGTTTCTTTGTCCCTACATGGCCAAGTTAGGTCCTCATATTATTGTTTTTTATGTGTACAGAGGGCACACCCTAACTTACTGAGCTCATTGGCAGGGTGTGGGGCTTATGCCACCATTTTTTTTTTTTTTTTTTTTAAATTCTGGGGCATATCTTGTGTTTCTCTTGCATGGTTTTGTTGCTAAGCAAGCCTGCTTGCTTTTGTGGTTAAGCAAACCTACTTTCTTGAGTAATCATTAACTTACAGGGATCTCACATATTTTTTCTACTTACAATCCCCTAGTGGGATTAGGAGAAGGCAATGGCAACCCACTCCAGTACTCTTGCCTGGAAAATCCCATGGACGGAGGAGCCTGGAGGGCTGCAGTCCATGGGGTCACTAAGAGTCGGACTCGACTGAGTGACTTCACTTTCACTTTTCAGTTTCACGCACTGGAGAAGGAAATGGCAACCCACTCCAGTGTTCTTGTCTGAAGGATCCCAGGGGCGGGGGAGCCTGGTAGGCTGCCATCTATGGGGTCGCACAGAGTCGGGCATGACTGAAGCGACTCAGCAGCAGTGGGATTAACTGTTTAATCACCTACTTTGCCCCTTTACTCTGTCTCTTCCAGTGTGTTGTCCTTGAGTAGAGATCTGAGTGATGGCAGAAGGGAGGTTTACAGCTAGGAAAGAGTCAGGACTTAGATAGTCTTGGGTTTGTGACTCACACTTAACATCCAGGCTGTTTGACTTGGAGTATGTCACTTAAAGAAGTGAATCATTGGAAAAGACCCTAATGCTGGGAAAGATTGAAGGCAGGAGGAGAAGGGAACGACTGAGGATGAGATGGTTGAATGACATCACTGACACGACGGACATGAGTTTGAGCAAGCTCCAGGAGTTGGTGATGGACAGGGAAGCCTGGTGTGCTACAATCCAAGCGGTCGCAGAGTCAGACATGCTGAGTGACTGAACTAACCTGATGTCACTTAAAGTTAACCCAGCCTCAGTTTCCTCATCTGCAAAATGGGCATTATAATCTTCCTAGATTCAGAACTGAAGCACAGGAGAAAAATACACATTTCTCTGTATATATGAAATGTGTATGGAGTAATAGGAACTGAATTACTCTCCTGCCTGAAACAACTAAAATATACACGCACACACAAAATATGAAACAATGGTTTGTAAGACATTTGACATTATGCAGGCAATGGCAACCCACTCCATTACTCTTGCCTGGAAAATCCCATGGACAGAGGAGCCTGGTAGGCTGCTGTCTATGGGGTTGCATAGAGTCGGACACGACTGAGCAACTTCACTTTCACTTTTCACTTTCATGCGTTGGAGAAGGAAATGGCAACCCACTCCAGTGTTCTTGCCTGAAGAATCCCAGGGACGGGGGAGCCTGGTGGGCTGCCATCTATGGGGTCGCACAGAGTCGAACACGACTGAAGCGCCTTAGCAGCAGCAGCAGCAATAAAAGACAACGATCCCTGGGAAATAGAAAACAAATAAAGTGAGCC
Source organism: Cephalophus harveyi (assembly GCA_006410635.1). NCBI lineage: Eukaryota > Metazoa > Chordata > Mammalia > Artiodactyla > Bovidae > Cephalophus > Cephalophus harveyi. The sequence goes on from SJYT01028182.1 coordinate 520,586, forward strand.
CTGTGTTGCCCAGCTTAAGTCTTGAGAGGGTTTCCAAGACTTGGTGCAGGGCAGAGGAATCCAGACGGAGCCTGGAGGACTCTCTGGGTTGAGAAGATGGAGCTGAGAGTCTGGGGAGAGCTCCCAAGACAGAGTAAAAAAGAGGGGAGAGCTGCACACAGAGAGCCCCAGATATCTGAGAAGGGTCCTTCAGCCAAGTAGTGATCAGGACATGTGTGTGGGGAAAGAGCCATCTGAGAAGACTGGACTAGGAAATAATCCCTGGTACTCACACAGGACTGGGAATGTTACCTGCTCCAACCAGTCAGCTTGGAAAACTTCATAATTCACAAGGGACTGGGTAGAACACTCAGAAGGCTCTTGCCTCAGCATTGGGAAAAACTAGCCCTAAATTAAATGATGCTCTGATCTGCCTAACAAATCTTAAAAGCAACAACCAAAGGGATAAAACGATTTTAAAATAATTTAACTACATTCCAGAACAAAGCTCATGAATATTCATAGAAAAACAAAAATATCCAGCATGCAACAAAGTAAAATTCACAATGTCTGATACCCTCCAAAATTATCAGGAACTCAAAGAGATAGGACAACATGACCTGTAATGAGGAAAAAAACAAAACAAAACAACCAACCCAGAACTGATGGACTTCAGAATTAGCAGACAAGAACCCCCTGATAGCTCAGTTGGTAAAGAATCCACCAGCAATGCAGGAGACCTGGTTCAATTCCTGGGTTGAGGAAGATCCTCTGGAGAAGGGAAAGGGGAAATACTCCAGTTTACTCCAGAATACTCCAGTATTCTGGCCTGGAAAATTCATGGACTGAGCAACGACTGAGCAACTTTCACACAACAGCAGAACAATTGTAAGTTTACTCCAGGGACTTCCCTGGTGGTCCAGCAGTTGAGAAACCACCTTCCAATGCAGTGGACATGGGCTCAGTCCTTGCTGGGGGAACTAAGGTACCACGTGACGCAGGGCAACTAAAGCCACACGTAAAACATGTACAATGAGGACCCAGCACAGCCAAAAAATAATAGTTAACAAAAAACTATTCCATATTTTCAAAAAGCTACAAGAAAGATTTAGCAGGACAAATAGAAACATGGGAAATATAAAATCAGATTCAAATTTGCAACAGTTAACATTTCGTCTCATAGAGCCACCAGGGTGAAATCTCAAATCAAATTTAATGTTACATTTTAACACTTGCCATTCTTTCATTCTATATTATGGTTGCTGTTTTTCAGTCACTAAGTAGTGTCTGACTCTTTTTCACCCCATGGACTGCAGCATGCCATATTTCCCTGTCTTTTTCTCTCTCCCGCAGTTTGTTCAAAATCATGTCCATTGAGTAGATGATGCCATCCAGCCATCTCATCCTCTGTCTTCCCCTCCTCCTCCTCTCCTCAATCTTTCCCAGAATCAGGGTCTTTTCTAATAAGTCGGCTGTTAGGTGACCAAAGTATTGGAGCTCTAGCTTCAGCATTGGTCCTTCCAATGAATACTGAGGATTGATTTCCTTTAGGATTGACTGGTTTGATCTGCTTGCTGTCCAAGGGGTTCTCAAGAGTCTTCTCCAGCACCACAGTTCAAAAATATCAGTTCTTTGACACTCAGCCATCTTTATGGTCCAAGTCTCACATGCGTACATGATTACTGGAAAAACCATAGGTTTGACTAGATGAACCTTTATTGGCAAAATGATGTCTTTGCTTTTTAATATGCTGTGGTGTTGGAGAAGACTCTTGAGAGTCCCTTGGACTGCAAGGAGATCCAACCAGTCCATTCTGAAGGAGATCAACCCTGGGATTTCTTTGGAAGGAATGATGCTAAAGGTGAAACTCCAGTACTTTGGCCACCTCATGCGAAGAGTTGACTCATTGGAAAAGACTCTGATGCTGGGAGGGATTGGGGGCAGGAGGAGAAGGGGACGACAGACGATGAGATGGCTGGATGGCATCACTGACTCGATGGACGCGAGTCTGAGTGAACTCTGGGAGTTGGTGATGGACAGGGAGGCCTGGTGAGCTGCGATTCATGGGGTCGCAAAGAGTCGGACACGACTGAGCGACTGAACCGAACTGAACTGAACTAGGTTTGTCATAGCTTTTCTTTCAAGGATCAATGCCTATTAATTTAGTGGCTGCAGTCACCATCCACAGTGATTTTGGGGCCCAAGAAGATAACATCTGCCACTGTTTCTACTTTTTCCCCATCTATTTGCCATGAAGTGATAGGATCAGATCCCATGATCTTAGTTTTTTGAATTCTAGCAAAATTGGCCAACTCTTATGAAAGCTATCACAGAAAAAATATAAATAAAAAGTCACATAAAATTATATACAAAAAGGCCTTTGAGTTGCTTGTAAAACATACATTTTCCATGTAACCTAGAAATCACCTTTCTAGATATACACACAAATGAATTGAAAATGTGTGTTCACACAGAAATCTGTAAACAGATATTTATATCTGCTTATTCATTGTGCTTCAGTCGCTCTGTCGTGTCTGACTCTTTGCCTCCCCATGTACTGCAGCACACCAGGCTTCCCTGTCCTTCGTCGTCTCCCGGAGCTTGCTCAAACTCATGTCCGTTGAGCTGGTGATGCTCTATACATAACTGCTCCAAACTGCAAAGTACCAAGATGTCTTTGAACAGATGAATGGACAGACAAATGGTAGCACATCCATTCTATGGAACACTACTCAGCTATGTAGATGAACCAGCTATTGTACTCACGTACAACTCATAAACCAGCTATTGTATTCTCATATACACATGTACGGAGAAGGAAACGGCAACCCACTCCAGTGTTCTTGCCTGGAGAATCCCAGGGACGGGGGAGCCTGGTGGGCTGCCGTCTATGGGGTCGCACAGAGTCGGACACGACTGAAGTGACTTAGCATACACATGTACATGAGAATATTGACCCTTTAAACAAAAAGGAAAATTTAGTGTGGGGATTATAATATATGTATAAGTAAAATGCATGACAATGCTGGCACGACTGTAGAAGAGCCTGACTTCTAGAAGGTTCTTAAACTGTCTATAAAATGGTATAATGTTCTGTAGGTAGACTGTGTTAGGTTCAGCAGTCACTAAAATAGCAAATAGCAATCACTAAAATAACAAAACAAGGAGTTAAACAGCTAACAAGACAACACAGGAGACAGAGTAGAATCATAAATGATAGTGAATCTGAAAGAAGGCAAAGAAAAGGGAGAAGATACACAAAGGAAGAACAAATAGAAAACAAATAGGAATAAGGTGAATTTCAGCCCCAAAACATCACTGCTATGGTCACCTTTCTCCAGGGAAGTAAACCAAGGCACAGAGAAGGAGCTAGGAGTTACAGAGCCAGGACGCAATCAGGCAAGCCTTTAATTAAGTCTGCAGACCTATTCTCCCAACCTCACAAGGAATGTGTCCCCAGCCCTAAAGTCCCTGGAAACTTTTCTTCTTCAGCTTTTCCCCTCCTGATAGAATCCCTGATTGATGTGGAGACAGAGGTCCTGGGGCCACAGAGATGATCTGTTCAGCGCCTTCATTTTAGAGCTGGGGACACTGTGGCCCTGAGAGGCAAAGGGGCTTGTTCAAGGTCACGCTCTGAACATACATATGTGAGTGTGACCTAGCAACCTGGCCTGGCTCTTCCCCACTTCCAGCTGCCAGGCTCCTTGTCCCTCCTCCCAGAGCCTTTCCTCCACCTCCCAAACTGCTGTGCCAACACCTGGCCCTTGATTTTCTCTCCCATCCCAACAGACGTTAATTATAAGCCCTCATCATTGCATTTTCATCATCTTGGAAATGCTCCCAGGTGTTTTGCAGGAGACATATTTCTGCAGTATTTTCCTCCATATAAACTGGTTCAGTCATTCATCTCCCATAATTGAAAAACCCTAAGCTTCGGGTGTGGCTGACTTCTTCGTTCTCAGAGCGCTCCTGGCCCTTATGAACTGACCAACCCACTAATGATCACTGGTGGAGACTGGGGAAACTGACACCCAGAGCAGGAGGAACTTGTCTGAGCTCACACTGCAGATAAGAGCTGAGGTTGAACTTGAATTTGGCTCTCTAGGCTCCTGGACCTTGCTCTTTCACTGCAGCCTGTTTGTACCTGCTGAGTGTCAACCAGAAGACCCAATTTCCAAGGGAGGAGGTGGTTCATGAGGTCCAGGTTACCTTGTTTCTGCCCCTGAGCATAAAGTCAACTGATTTCCCTTTAAAACAGCTTAATAAAACAGATGATTCACAATCTTTGTGAAAAATGCCATTGATATCAAAAGAAAAAGACTCTTGAGAGTTTTCTGAAGTAACACCATCACTTTTAGAAGACTATTCTTCTAAGCCTCTCTGGCTGGCTTTTATCCACACCCCAGTCATCCTCCAGTGCCCTCTGTTCAGCTCTGTACCAGTGAGGCTGACCTGTGTGGACTATCTGGCTTCTGTTGGGTTCAGCCTTTGGGAAGCACTGCCAACAGATGCGGGGTGGGAGGCCAGAAAGGTTGGGCTGTTTCTCCCTGCTCCCTCTTGGATCTGACTTTGTGTCTGCAACTCTTGGGTCTCCAGGGACAGGGGCAGGGACCAGGCCTGAGAGAGGTGTCCTGAGAGAGGTGTCCCCAAGATTCTAAGCCAACTCGGACTGCCAGTTACCATATTTCCTGGGCTCTGCCTACAACACAGACTGGCCTCCTGCTTCCTCACTCAGTACTGGGGCCCTGGCCCACCTGGGTAGCTGCTCTAGGCTTCTGCTGTCTCTCCAGTTCCTGCGTCCTCAGCTCCACTTCCTTAGGGCTCTGCTTCCCATGGCCAAGTCTCAGAAAGCAACTGACCAACCTGCCTATACTTCACTCCTTAATTCACTCATCCTCCCAACATCATTCATCCCCAAGATTTTGCAAGGACCAGGTAGTCACGGCAGGGAACAGGTGGTGACAAAGATGAAGACGCCTTTACTGACCAGCTCCTCTCTGATCTGCCACCTCCCTTCCCCTCCCCTGCAGGATGTTTCCCAGGACCTTGCATTATGGAGCACACCTCTGTTTTTCATCAGTTTCCCTCACTAGATTGTAAATGCCACAAGGGCGGAATTGAGCCTATCTTATTCATTTTTGTATTCCTGGTGCCCAGAACAGTGACTCTAGATGCTTAATAAGAAGGGCTCAATAAATATCTGTGTTATGATATATTCAGTTTAGTTCAGTCACTCAGTTGTGTCCAATTCTTTGAACCCCATAGACTGCAGCACACCAGGCTTCCCTGTCCATCATCAACTCCTGGAGTTTGCTCAAACTCATTTTGCAGATGAGGAAACTGAGGCTGAGTTAACTTTAATGACACCAGTTTAGTTCAGTCATTCAGTCATATCTGACTCTTTGTGACCCCATGAACTTCAGCATGCCAGGCCTCCCTGTCCATCACCAACTCCTGGAGTTTGCTCAAACTCATGTCCATAGAGACGGTGATGCCATCCAACCATCTCATCCTCTGTCGACCTCTTCTCCTCCTGCCTTCAGTCATTCCCAGCATCAGGGTCTTTTCAAATGAGTCAGTAATTGCATCAAGTGGCCAAAGTATACAAATAAGTAAACACGAAATATGAATAAATGCAGAGCTCCCAGTCCAGAGGATGATATTGGAGGGGAGATAGAAATGCTCACGTAACCATGGATACAGACATGCTTAAGGAGGCATCAAGGAGAAGGAGCCTGAGCGGGATGATGGACATGAAGGAGGAGGAAGACCTGGGTCAGTGTTCACATGCCACACACTCACACACTTTCTGTTCAGGACCTGAGATGAGAGTAAATGCTGGACACATCACAGCTTGCATCTCTCCCAAGGAGCTCTCAGTCCAGCAGAAGACACTCCCCAGGCAGCTGCAATCACGGTGATAATCACAAGGGTAAGACATGCAAAAACTCCAGTATTTTGGTCATCTGATATGCACAGCTCACTAGAAAAGTCCCTGATGCTGGGAAAGATTGAGGACAGAAGGAGAAGAGGACATCAGAGGATGAGATGGCTGGATGGCATCACCAATGCAATAGACATGAACTTGGGCAAATTTCAGGAGATGGTGAGGGACAGGGAGGCCTGGCATGCTGCAGTCCAAGGGGTCATAAAGAGTCAGACATGACAGGGTGACTGAGCAACAACAAGACATTCAGTGACTCCTGTTAGAGTAAAAGCCAGCATTGACTGAGCTTCTGACTTCGCAGCTTCAATTGGGTCTTCAGCCCTTTCAATCAAAAGAATCAGGCTGCTTTCACCAAAGAAGGAATTCAGTAGTTTGTAGGACTAAGAAGTTAGCAGGCAACAGCTTCAGACACAGCTGAATCCAGCGGCTCCAATTCTGTATCTTATTCTACTATCTCAACTTCTCTGTTTTTCTTCTGACTATATGGGAGCATCTTTTGCTTTGGTATGGATTTATTCATGAAGTGGGAAGATGAGAAGGCAAAGTAGAGTCATAACCAATTGCAGTGACTCCAGAGGGATAGCCATATATAAAGCTCTGAGGATTCTGATAGGCGTGATTTTGGTCACGTTTTTCTTTGGACCAATCACTATATCCTGGGGGAATGGAGGGCTGTGATTCATTCAGTCTAGGTTTGCATCTATTTCTAAGTAGGAGAGTGGGATAGAGTCACTGATGGATAAATCTGCCAGAAACTCAGGGCCTGGGGAGAGCAGAGGCTTAGTTTCCTGAAGGAAAGTGGTGGGAGCGATGGTTGCTGAAATTAGAGGGGGAGAGGGATGCTGCGTGGGCCAAAACAGCACATCTGCCAGTTACGGAAGATGTTCCTGTTTCCCTTCTATCAATAAAGAAACTGAGTTTCCAAGAACTTCAGCAACTGGCGTAAATTAGCAGATGGCAGCGCGGGATCTCGGACCCCGCTCTGTTGGATGTAAATGCTTTAACAACAAAGCTACAGCGCTTCCCAAAGCTCCTGGCTCCCGCAGCATCTCCAGCACTCCTGAACCTGAGTTCCAACAGGTTTAAACTCCTAACTCCTGCCCAAACAGGAAGATCCTCAAAGCTCAGACATTCAGGTCCCGGAGCTTACAAATCTAATCTTCATGAAGGATTTAATTGGAGGCTCCCTTTCCTTCCAGACCACAGGGTGCAGAAAAATGCTGCTCCTGGCAATTTCTTGTCGATTAAGCAGTGCTGAGAGGCAGCTCATCAAAGGGAACAGAGACCAGGTCGGCATCGCCGGGGGCGACATTAGCAGGGAGATAGGGGAAATGTTAAGGAGGCTGAAGTGTGAGCCGTTTGATGAGTGAACGTATTCTCCAGTGGAGCACACAGCTCCAAATATTCTGACACAATCAGAGCCTCCCCAAGTCTCCCTTTTGCTTCATCCCTCCTGCTGGTCTCAGCCTGTCCATGTCATTTAAGGAGTGATTCACAACTGTATAGCTCAGGGGGCTGGAGGGAACCTGTAGCCCAACCCCACTCACATAACAGAAGAAAAAATGGACTTGCTTAAGGTGAAAGAGTAAGTTAAGGGTGAGGCCAGATGACATCATGCCCCATGGAGGGTGGGCATCTCTGTGCCACACCCTCTTCTGGACACCTGCACATATTTATTTAATCCTTATACAAGGACCCTGTGTGTCATGGGCAGAGGGGACATCATCCCCATTTGCCTACGGGTAAATTAATGCTCTGAGAAATGAAGCGACGTGCTCAGGGGCGCAGTGTCAAACTTGACCAGCACCAAAGTCCGAGCTCTGGACCCTGCTGTCCAGATCCATTGGTCCTTGATCCATTCGCTGAGTGCTCTGCTTCATTAACCAGGTCATGTGATGCTGGAGTTTGCTTAAGTCTTTTCCCCAGACCTCCTTCTTGCCTACTGGCCTCTGGTTAGCCTCAGACCCTGGAAGGTGCTAGAGGAGGAAGGAAAGGGGGAAGGGAGAAGCTGTCTGAATCCCCTCCCTGCACTGGCAGCAGCAACAGTGGTCAGTGGCAGCTGCAGAGGGCTTGGGGGCGCTCTGGCATCTGTGGGGGCAGCAGTGGCAGCAGCAGTGGCATCAGCATGCCCCGGAGTCAGGAGGCACTGCAGTCCCCAGCCGGGAAGCACCTCCCACTCCCTCTGTTTCCTCCAGCCCTAGACACCCTCATCTTTCTGTTTCACTCTTTCAGCCCTTTCAACACTTTATAATCAGCTCCCTGCATTGAATCCTCTCTGTTTGCAATTCCTAGTGGAGTCTCTGTCTTTTTGTTGCTGTTGCTTTTCCCCTAAATGAGCCTGGAGTGAGGCAGCATTTGATATCAGCAGTGACAGCAAGAAACAAGCCTTGCTGATGGGTTTGGGGCTGGGCTGTCTGCCTGGTGAGGCTTGAGTACAGTGAAGGAGACCTCACTGCCGGGGCAAAGATGCTCATGGTTCTTCCTGGCAGGCGGGGCATCCAGTCACTCGTCATCCCCTGTGGTGGCCTCGGATGACATGCCTACCTGAAAGTGGCCTTTGTCATACCAGTGGCTGGCCCCTTCTGGACCTGCACCCCTTCCAGTCTCCAGGACCAGCTGCCCTGATACCCAGGCCTCAGGACCCAGAGTCACCAGTGGTCCTCAACTCTGCAAGCCACGATGCTCAGCAGCAGGCCCCGCTAGGCCGCCCAGCACAGCTGTCCAGGTGTTCAGTACAAAGCCATATCTTCTCCTGCAGGTAACTGTCCCCCACTTGAAAATAGCTCTTGGGTTTTTACCGGGCCCTGGTAGAGAGGGAATGACTGCTGAGCACTGGGCTGCCAAGTGGCCATGAAAGCCAGTGGCCCCTCTTGCCCTTGGGTGTTACTGTGCTGGGGGTTGTGCTAAGCCACTTCAGTAGCGCCCGTCCAACTCTGCGACACTATCAACCGCAGCTTGCCAGGCTCCTCTGTCCATGGAATTTTCCAGGCAAGAGTACTGGAGTGGGTTGCCATGCCCTCTTCCAGGAGATCTTCCCAACCCAGGGAACCCACATCTCTTTCATCTCTTGCCTTGGGAGGCGGGTTCTTAACAACTAGCGCCATCACCGAGCACTGGATTATAGAGTTGGCCTCAGCATCCATCCAGCATCTGGTGAGAGTGGCCTGTGCAACGTGGGCTTAAGCTCTTCCTGAAGACAGGTTTGGAAAGGACTCGCAGCACCCTCTCCAGCTGTATGGCCACCTTCTCTCAACCCACCCCCTGGCTTCATGCAACATTCTCCATTGCTGGCCAAGTTCATTTCCTGTGGCTGTTCTAACAAATTACCAGACACTTGGGAGCCATACTCCCTCTGGGAGAGAGACTTCCTGGCCTCTCCCAGCTGCCTCCATCTCCACATGGCCTTCTACACCCTGTGGGTCCCTGTATTTCTTTTTCTGTCTCTTAAAAGGACATTCATCATTGGATTCCAGGCCCATCCTAAGATGATCTCATCTTAAGATCCTTACCTTAATTACATCTGCAAAGACCCTTTTACCAAGTAAGGTCATGTTCTGAGGTTCCCAGTGGAGACGGAACAATTCACCCCATTGCAGCAAATATACCGCCAGTGGCCCAAGTGGCCTCTTGCAGTCATACTGATGACCCTGAGGACAGAAGGCTAGAGGAGACCTCCCAGGGGACAGCTCCTGAAGCTCATCAAGCAGCATATCTCCATCTATTGGACTGGGATGGGGAAATGGTCAGGGGCAAAGATATAACCAATTCACAGGAAATGGCTAACAGTTTGGCTAAATGATCAGGGACTTGCAGAGAACCAGGTGAAGGATGGGTGCCAGGGGGGTTGGGGGAAGATGTGTGTGGATGGACCTCCCAGAACAGCATACCAGTTCAGTTCCGTTCAGTCCCTCAATTGTGTCTGACTCTTTGTGGCCCCATGGACTGCAGCACACCAGCCTTCCCTGTCCGTCACCAACTCCCGGAGATTACTCAAATTCATGTCCATTGAGTTGGTGATGCTATCCAACCATCTCATCCTCTGTCATGCCCTTCTCCTCCTGCCTTCAATCTTTCCAAGCATCAGGGTCTTTGCCACTGAGTCAGCTCTTTGGATCAGGTGGCCAAAGAATTGGAGCTTCAGCTTCAGCATCGGTCCTTCCAATGAACATTCAGGACTGATTTCCTTTAGGATGGACTGGCTGGATCTTGTTTCTGTCCAAGGACAGCGTATAATGTGAGGATATTGGGACCCAACAGATGCTCAGGAACACTCACTGCCCAGAAGTGGCTCTTGGCGGTCCTAGCAGCAGTCATGGGCTCTGTCAGCCACAGCAGTGAGTGGGTGTGGGCTCTAGTGGACCTTGGTGGGTCTGGCAGTGGAGGTCAAGGGTGGCCCCAGAGGCTCTGTCTCCACCAGAATCACAGCCAGTGCTCCTGGCTCTGGCTATACCACCTTGTGAGAACTAACCTCTAGGTTATCTCTACTTCCCTTTGGTTCCTTCTGATCTTCCAACCTTCTCATAACTGGTTCTTTTTATTAAATCCCTCCATTTGGAACACCTGGTATGGCTTCTGCATGAGCAACCCCGGCCCTGCCTTCAGGGTCTGCAGCCAGCCCCTGTATTCCATGGGCCCACCTGCCTCACTTCAGCACAGCACCCTGTGGCTTGGCCTGACTTCACCTGGGAGGAGGCTAGCCCATCACCCTGACCTCCTGCCACCTAGCAGATCCACAGTGACTTTTTAAAAAGGCACAAATTTTTACCTGTTGATATTTTCAACCTGACCCTAACCCTAACACTTCAGAATCATCAAATAGAGCTTCCAAGACTGCAGGGTGTATAAGGAGAGAGACGGAGAGAAAGATGAGAGTGTTAGGACATGACAACCAATGCCTCCTCCGGGTGGGGGACCAAATCTTTAAGGTCATCCAATGTCAGAGCCAGCAGGGGCAACCAGATCTCCAGCTCCTGCCCCTCCTGGTTCTGAGCTCTGGAGCCAAGCACACAGAGGTGGGGTGAGTGCCCAAGGTCACAGGTCAGGCTGTGCCTGCTGGGACAGGAACTCAAGCTCTGGACTTCATCCTGAAGCTGGTGTAGAAGCAGCCTAGGCAGCATCTTGCATCGTGACACATAATACGCATTTCTTATTTGTGGTGTGATGCCTACTTCTATTTCAATAGCTAGCAAGGGGAAGATGAAATTGCCATCCAGAAAATAAGAGAACAGCTCCTGAAGTAAGACACACCTCCCCCCACCATCACCCTAAACTCCCTGCCAGCACTTACGCTCAACACCAGGGTAATTAAATTTTACATAGTTTTTCTTTTTTAACACTTCAATAAATATCGCCTGTGAAAATCAATTGGCATTTTCTGTACTTAATGCATAATGGCTGGTCTTATAAATTTAAATTATCCCTATAAATCTAAATTAAATGCCCAGGTTTCAATGTATTTAGGACACTTAATTAATAAGGTGCTAGCACTAGACCACTGCTAATCTGTTTACTTGAAGCGAGCTTTCATTTTTAAAGCCTATATTTCTCTGCAGTGTGTGGGTGGGAGGAAGAAGGGAGCCCGGGGTCCCTGGGCAGCTTGCTGGCCGCCGTGGGCGCTGCCCATCTTTATGGCACCTCCAGAGTTGCCTGGGCCTCCCTGTATTCGGCCTCCTCCCTCCTCTGGGTCACCTCCCTTCTGGTGCCCAAGGAGAAGGTGGCCCGAGTGTCCTGAAGGTTGGAGGAACCCCTGACGGGCACAAGCACTAATGCCCTGTGTGGTCATGGACCAGCTGCTTGCCCTCTCGGGGCCTCTTGCATAATAAGGAAGGGCCTTTGCCGCAGCTGCGGGGAGGGAGCTGTGGAGAGGTTGGTCCAAAACCTAAGAGCAGTGTGACCGTGGGCAAGCGGCTTCGCCTCTTCGTATCTCGTCTTCACCTCCCGTACACTGGGGACAGTGACGGCGCCCAGCTGGCACGGCATGCTGCGCCTGGGACAAGGTGACGGCTGTGGCGTGCTCAGTTTACAGCCCTGTCAGCGCCAGCTGTTGCCATTCTCCCACGGGTCCATCTCTCTGGTAGCTTTTTGAATGGTTACAGACTCTGCTAAAAAGATTTGGAGGAAGTGATAACGAAAACCAGAGGACCTGGAGGGCTACACCGCCAGCAGCCAGTGGCTGTGCCTCTCTCTGGGTCTCACGCCCTTCCCCTCCCTCTCGGGTTCAGGACGTGCCACCTGTTCGCACTTTGGATAGCCCAAGGTCCCGGGCTAGGAACAGCGGAGTCCCCAGGAAGAGGAAGCACACTTCTGGAGAGGATCACAGCCCCAGGAAAGCCCCCACCTTCAACTCGGCAGAAAGCCGAGGTCTGAGACAGACGGTCATCAGGGATGGGGAGGGGAGAGTGGAGTCTTGGCACCCAAACACCCAGAAGCTCCCTGGGAGTCAGGCCTGTGTCCCCACCCCTCCTAGAGGACCGCGTCTGCAGGAAGCTCCCAGGAAACAGCCCGGCAGTAGGCCTGGAAAGAGTCTGCTTACTCTGGCTGGGGCCGGGAAGCTGAAGGGCCTTCCTTGGCCCCCTTGTGGCCTGGCTCCAACTGGAGCCTAGAGAGGAGGCCTGACGTGTGGACAGTGCTGTCACCTGGGGACGCCCGAGGCTCCTGGGAGGGCTGGGGGATGAGCTTGGGAGCTCTCCAGGGGGCCCCACTCACGGGACTTGGAGCCTGTGTGCAAGTCACACTGAGACCAGTGAGAAGCAGACAGGCCATCCGAGGAGATGAGCGGCCTTAGGGGAACTGGTCTCTACGTGCTTCTCCTGTGTTTATCCCGTGTTTATCCCGGTCACGGTGCCACACGGGCTGCAGATCTGGTCATCAAGACCCACCACCCCTCCTGCCCCATCTCTGTGATCACCAAGTCCTCTCTCCTCTGCCTCCTCCCAGGGTTCTCCCAGGGAAGTGAAGTGAAGTTGCTCTGTCGTGTCCGACTCTTTGCAACCCCGTGGATTGTAGCCTACCAGGCTCAACCGTCCATGGGATTTTCCAGGCAAGAGTACTGGAATGGAAATTGCCATTTCCTTCTCCAGGGGGTCTTCCTGACCCAGGGATCGAACCTGGCTCTCCCGCATTGTAGGTAGACGCTTTACTGTCTGAGCCACCAGGGAAGTCCCTCTCCCAGGGAAGGCCTTCTTTTAATCCCAGTGACCTTCATCTAGGAAACTGTGGAGCACAAAGGCCTCCTAACTGGTTCAGGCTCCATTTGCCTGCAGCCCACCCTCTCTACCAATTCCCCCCCACCCCACCCTCTTCACCAGCTCCCTCCACCCCTCATCACCCCT
>SJYT01028182.1:534597-625043 GCA_006410635.1 Cephalophus harveyi
CACTTCTCTCACTACCCCTCTCATACCCTACTCTCCCCTCCACCTCCCCTACTTGTTTCTCTCTTGCACCTCTCCCCCCTCCACCCCCTAAACAACATTAAGATCTCTCTAAAGTGCACATCCTGCAGAACCTCTCCAGGGCTTCTTGTCCCTGAGGGCTGCCACTGCACTCGGGGTCAAGGCCATGCTTGTCCATGTGAGGCTCCATCAGGACGCAGCCCCCACTGCTGCAGGGCCTCCCCTGGGCTCTCGCGGCACCCAGAGCCAGCAATTAACCCCCCGGACCTCACTTTGGGCAGGAAACTAAGCTGCTATTGGCCAGAATCTCTGTTACATGCAGCCGAATCCAGTAGTAATGGATCCAGACAGACCCTTGTTCTGTCAGTGACCAGCTGGGTGGCCTTGGGCAAGTCCCTTAACTTGTGAAGCGTGGTTTCTTCATTCAATGGAGTTAACAGACCCTAGCTGGGAGGTACATTCCACAAGGCAGGGGTAGTATCTGGTTCAGAGAATGACCAATACAATGCTAACAACTGCTAACATTTATCAAGAACTTCATGTGCCAGGAATCGATGAAGTCACTTTGCATGGACTATCTACCATAATCCTCATCAAAACACTGTGTGATATTTAACGTTGTTATCACATGCCGGATGAGAACACTCAGGCACAGAGAGGTTAAGCAACTTTCCCTAGGATGCACAGCCGTCGCAGGGGTGGGTTGTAAAGCAGATAGGTTCCACGTGCTGCACGGCCCTGGCACAAGAGACAGTTGTTTGGTAGAGGAATGAACACACAGCAAGACTTGCTCAAGGGCATGTGGCATCTTACTCCAGCCTCTCTGCCGCTATCTCAGATTTCAGGGGAATACCGGGTCAGGGATGATGTCGGGGGAGCCCCTGAGCTTGCCCCCACCCCACCCCCTCGACCGAGGATGAGATGGCTGGATGGCATCACTGACTCAATGGATGTGAGTCTGAGTGAACTCCGAGAGATGGTGATGAACAGGGAGGCCTGGCGTGCTGCGATTCATGGGGTCGCAAAGAGTCGGACACGACTGAGCGACTGAACTGAACTGAACTTTTATTCCTTATTGATTTTTCCAGTTTGCTTTAGCTACGTCTATTTTTGTTTGTTTAAAGTAATAGATGCTTTTTGGTGGGAGAAGCAGGACGCAAAATCCTATGATCTGAAGATCATATTAATGGCCCATCGTCTTGTGAGGAGGGCAGGGGACAGAGCTCCGCATCTCCCTGGCCACAACCACTAAGCTAGAAGAGCCCAAAGGAGGGCTCGCGCCTTTCTGGTTGGGCGAGGATCCCTGAGTCTGGGTCTGGTGAGCAGAGGCAGAGGGCTCTAGCGGCGAATGCAAGGCCGTGTCCAAGGCCAGCACGATGCTCTGACAGCACGTGGCGGGAGGGACCGTGGGGCAGCCAACGGCTCTGCCAGGCCAGCCCAGGTCACGGGATCGGCCAACAATCCCAGCGCCGTCTTCTCTTCTCTCCCTTGGCTGTTTTTGCTGCCGTTTGCCACCATCCACAACTTAGCAGGGACTCTGAATTTTCTAACCCTTAACTTTCAGAACCTTCACGCCTGCCCTGGCACACAGTAGGTTCTCAGTGAATAGCTACTGAGTAGATAAATGAACACATAGCATGGATACAGGCACCAAAAATATAAGCACTAATAGTTTTTGGTAAATTATTAATCGGTACATTAGTCTTTCTGTAGATAAGTTTTTGTAGAATTAGTCCTCCGGGTGGCTGGGCTCTAGAAATGCATTTTTAGTGAAGTGCCCTAACCCTGATGGAGAGTGAAGCAGGCTAGGAGAAGGGTGTGATCTGGGCTGGGGACTGATGGGAAGGGCTGAGAAGTCCGAGGGGAGGCACTGCTTGGTGGTGAGGGGCGCTGAGCGGGAAGCCACACCCACAGCTCTGCTCTAGAAAGACCACCCTCAGGCCACCGCCAGGCCCTGCCCTCAGGCTCCATCCCCTTACAGGAGAGCCTTTCACCTCTCCTTGCTCTCAGGACAAGCGGGTGAGCCCAGCCCTGGCCCCAGGGGTCAGCTGGGAGTGAGTTTCTTGCTCATCCCTTCATTTTGACTATTATTACTATTTTTAAACTCAGAAGCAATGTCTGAACCACAGCTGTGGGTGAGGAAGAAACCCTGTCCCCGGGAATGAGAAGACGTGACACCTCCAAGGCCAGCAACCTGGACCCCTCACTTCCCTCCGAGGCCTCAGCTTCCTCATCTGTAGAATGGGGCTTTAGAAGTCAATGCCCTAAACCCCTTCCAGTGCTATATTCAGGTTCTCTCTGGCTTGGGCTGGTCTCAGCCGTCCTCATGGGTCACCAGGAGCCCTGGGTGTAGAAGAGGACCATTTATTGATCACCTGCTGAATGCCTTCCTTGTCTCCCCCAGTGCTCACAGCAGTCCGTCCTTCTGGGGATCCTCCTGTGTCTCTACTTTCCAGAGGAGGGATCTCAGGCTTGAAGAGACACCCCATGTCACTCAAACAGAAAGATGTTAATTTAAGCCAGCTGGAGATATTCTGGAGCCCAGGATTCACCATCTCCACTCAGCAGCTGTGAGGCTTTGGAAAAGTGGCCATACCTCTCTGTGCCTCAGGTTCCCACTGGGAACAGGGCGAGGGCTTCCCTGGAAGGGCTGATTTGAAGATTAAACAGGTTAGTCTATCTGCGGGGCTAGATTTGACATACAGTATGGAGAAGCCAATGGCACCCCACTCCAGTACTCTTGCCTGGAAAATCCCATGGGCAGAGGAGCCTGGTGGGCTGCAGTCCATGGGGTCACTAAAAGTCGGACACGACTGAGCGACTTCACTTTCACTTTTCACTTTCATGCATTGGAGAAGGAAATGGCAACCCACTCCAGTGTTCTTGCCTGGAGAATCCCAGGGACAGGGGAGCCTGGTAGGCTGCCGTCTATGGGGTCACACAGAGTCGGACAGGACTGAAGCGACTCAGCAGCAAGCACTCGATATGAAGAAGGCAGTGGCAACCCACTCCAGTACTCTTGCCTGGAGAATCCCAGAGACAGGGGAGCCTGGTGGCTGCCGTCTACGGGGTCACACAGAGTCGGACACGACTGAAGCTACTTAACAGCAGCAGCAGCAAGTGCTCAATAAATGCCTGTTCCCTTTAGGCAAACTGGAAACTCCTCATCTAAGCTGGAGGGGTGATCATGAGAAGAGCTGCTTAAAAACTGGAGCCCGTGCTTGTATCCATCCTCATGGGGACGGCTCTTCCCAGCCTTCACTCTCCAAGTTCCAGGTCCCAAAGCCTGTGCTGATTTTTGTTTAAAAAGTAGAACAAACAAGATGCTTCAGGGTCAAGTGGGGTCTTTGATCTCAACAGTGAGATGAGGGGCTTCTCTGAGCAGCCGCTCAGAAATTCCTCAGCCATGTACACAGCCCTCTCTTTCACCAGCTGTCAGCGTTGTGTCAGCCACCCAAACCAAGGCCCCTCCTTGCCGCTTGTCACTTGGCTTGCTCCCTTCTTCTTTCATTCATTCAGTCAACAAATACATGCTTGTTTTGTGAGCAACCGCTATGTGCTGGGCCCTGAGCCTGATGTTGGGAAGGCACTCCAGCTTTCCCAAAGCTGTGCACTGTCTAGCGGAGGGAACGCGATGATCTAATAGTCTCGCCAACAAATGTGGAATTGGGATGTGACACGTTCCGTGGAGAAAGGCGCTGTGTTTGTTTCAGTGTGTATGCGCACCAGTGAGTGGATGTGTGCGCCTCAGTGTGCGTGCACACAGTGAGTGGATTTGTGCATCTCACTGTGTGTGCACACCAGTGAGTGGACGTGTGTGCCTCGGTGTGCACGCACACCAGTGAGTGGACGTGTCTTTCGCATCATCTTCACGCCCCGTTCATCTGTCTCCTTCTTATGCACCCCCTCCTTGACCAACATGGCCACTTCTTTTCAAGACAAATGGAACACTGGAGAAAAGACCACCTGCCTCAAGTGGGGGGTGGGGGGTGGCGAGGCTCAAGGCAGCTAAGAAGAGATTAGCCTGGCGCAGCTGCAGATTGAAGGCTGAGCAGGGCAGAGGACAGACACTCACACACCCAAGGGCCATACTGTGTGCCCATAGAGTGCTGGGCACACCACTTACCCTCTGCTGACCCAGGGCCAGGCACTTCCCTGACATGTGCCTCAGCTTCTCAAGAGCAAAATGGGGACAAGGTTAGCACCTATCTCCTAGGGGTGAAATGAAGATGAAATAGACTAATTTGTATAAAGCTAGGGCAAAGCACAAAGGAAGCTGTTCATCAGTTTAGCAACCATCATTATCACTTCCTGAGCCAGCAACCTGCCAGGACAGGTGTTAGGATTTCCATTTGACACATAAGGAAACATGCTCTGAGCGGAGCTACCTGCCCCAAGCCCTGCGGCCCGAAGCCTGTGAGGAAGCTTGTGTCTGGCTGCAGAGAACAGTGTCTCTTGGGAGCTCACTCTGCACCAGGCACTGTACTCAGGCTCCGGAGGCCTCGTCTCACGCTAGTGCAACCACATCTCAAGAGGCAGGAGCTCTTGTTGATGCCTCCATGACAGAGATGAGAAGACAAAAGCTCACAGAGGAGACCCCACCTGCTCAGGACACTTGGGAGCTTGGGGGAAGAGCGGAGGTTTAACCCGGGTCTCTGACTCCAGATA
Organism: Cephalophus harveyi; assembly: GCA_006410635.1. Classification (NCBI taxonomy): domain Eukaryota; kingdom Metazoa; phylum Chordata; class Mammalia; order Artiodactyla; family Bovidae; genus Cephalophus; species Cephalophus harveyi. Next base: position 539,284 of record SJYT01028182.1, read on the forward strand.
CCGTGGTATTAACGCCCCCATTCGTTATTAATTCCTTCAGTCAGCAAGCACATCTGAGCATCCAGAGTGTGCAGGCACTCTTCTAGGCAAGAGAGCCAGTGTGGACAGGACAGGTCCAATTCCCTGCCCCAGGGGACCGGGCATTCTCACGCAGGGTAAAGAAAATAAGCAAATAAACATCTGAATATATGGCACCTGTTGATGAAGGGTTGTGAAGAAAATAAAGCAGGGAGAGGTGACAAGTGTAGGGGGTCAGGTCACAGCAGTGTCTTTACGGAAGGGACACTCACACATTTTTCACTGGGCAGGATCTTGGGAGATGAGCTGTCCCCATGCCACCTGACATTGAGGCAGCTTGGGGTTTACGTACCCCCTTCACAGAGTCAAGGGATTCAGCCAAAGACAGTTGGGTTAAGACAGGCGGGGGCTCCTGGGCGGGGAGACCAGGAAAGTTTCCCTAGACCAGATGGCACCTGGCTGGGTCCCTGGCCCCAGAGTGTGTTTTCCCCGCTGGAAATGGCACAGGGCGGGTGGAGTCTGCCCTGGGCAGGGGACACGGCAGGTGCAGTACCGAAGCTCAGGGTCAGGAGCACAGGTGTCCGAGTGAGGCAGCCGCAGTGGCGCTGGTGGCCAGTGTGGCCACTGACCTCATCGTTAGGTTCTGATGGCTCCACCCCATGGGTGCAGTGAGGACAGAAGGATTTAGCGCCCAGAGCACACTTCCAGGGGTCCCCGGAGTCAGCGATGACACTAGCGGTCCTTGGGGGACGGAGCCCACAGACAGCAGGTGGGAAGACAGTGGACACAGGGAGGGGGCCGTCTCTGAGCCCAGACAGGAGTGGCCTCAACCCTGACTCTGCAACCCTCTCTGGGCCCCCTCCCATCTATAAGCGGGGTCAGGCCCACCTTGCAAAGCTTCTGGGGGCATCACTGACAAACAGCAAGCACCTGGAGCTAAGAGCAGGTATTCACGTGAGTGCTGCAGGAGGCCCTGGAGTCAGGCAGAGTCCCTTAGGCGGTGAGGGGAGTGAGAATTATCAGCAGAGGGGTGATAATTTCAGGTTGTCAAGAGCTGGCTTCTTCACACTGAAAGAGCGAGATGACATCAGAAAGGTTCCTGAGAATGTCTCTATAACCCCAAGCTGTCCTGGGTCCCTGAGGATGGGGTCTTGAAGGATGGAGAAACTTCTGGCCCTCCCAGAAAGGATACAAATGCATAACCGAGGCCTTGGGCAGACCAGACTCTGAGTTTTCACATAATTGAGTGAAGTTTAACTATTCAGTTCAGTTCAGTTCAGTTGCTCAGTTGTGTCCGACTCTTTGCGACCCCACAGACTGCAGCACGCCAGGCCTCCCTGTCCATCACCAACTCCCGGAGTTTACTCAAACTCAGGTCCATTGGGTCAGTGATGCCATCCAACCATCTCATTCTCTGTCATCCCCTTCTCCTCCTGCCTTCAATCTTTCCCAGCATCAGGTTCTTTTCCAATGAGTCAGTTCTTCGCATCAGGTAGCCAAAGTATTGGAGTTTCAGCTTCAGCATCAGTCCTTCCAATGAATGTTCAGGACTAATTTCCTTTAGAATGGACTGGTTGGATCTCCTTGCAGTCCAAGGGACTCTCAAGTGTCTTCTCCAACACCACAGTTCAAAAGCATCAACTCTTTATAGTCCAGTTCTCACATTATTCTTACACTGCTGGAAAAACCATAGCTTTGACTAGATGGACCTTTGTTGGCAAAGTAATGTCTCTGCTTTTTAATATGCCTTCTAGTCTATTCCCATGTTACAAATGAGGAAACTGAGGCTCAGAGAGGGAAAGTGACATGCCCAAAGTCACACAGCCCAGATTTGATTTCAAGCGGTCTTCCCAGTTCTGTAAGTCTGCCTGAGCAGAGCGAGCACCACGTTTTCTATCTCGTGGAGTCCAATGCCTTCCTTGCAGGGGGACCTCCAATGGAAGGAGTGACTTGGGGTTCCATGCCGGGCAGAATTCTCATCACAGTTCGTATCCTCTAGTAATTCCCAACTGCGTTGATAGATCCAAGGTACTGAAGCTTCTAGAACCAAAGGCTCTGAAGGACATAACATCCTGGCTAAGCATACTCTCAGACACTCAGCCCTCTCAGGCTGTGACCCTCATCCTTTACACAGATAAGAAATCTGAAGCTCAGAGAGGCTGAATGAACTGCTTAAAATTGCACAGCAGGTCAGGGGTAGAGGTTGCTCAATTTTCGGGCCACTGACCCACTAGCTCCTAGGTGACTTTCCCTGGCTTTAGCCTCCTTCATGGATGTTAGTGAGTCCATGACCAGCGGCAGTTCATGTTTGCTTCCTGTGTGATGTTTGCCTGGGGCCCATCCATTAGTATTTATTGAATAACTGAGGAGATGAACCAGATGCCAAGCCCTTTATATGTATTATGTCACTTAATCCTCACCATCCCTCTCCATAGCAGGAGGAGCAAGCCCCATTATACAGGTGTGGAAACTGAGGCTCAGAGACAGGAAATATCTTGCCCAAGGTTTCTGAACTGGTGGAATTTGAACAGGAAGTCACCTTCTCTTGTTCCCCTCCCCCTTTTTGCATTTCAGTTGCCTCTCTACCCATGCTCTTATTAGATGCCTGACTTCTATTCTGTAGTGTCTCTGAGGGTCCCAGAGCACCCAACAGGACCAGTCCCTGGAAACTTCTATCATAAGCTTTGCTGAAACTTGCAAGGTCATATGGAGAAGGGAATGACTACCCACAAGTATTCTTGCCTGGAGAATTCCATGGACAGAGGAGCCAGGCAGTCTATACAGTCCATGGGGTCCCAAAGAGTCCATGAAGTCACAAAGAGCGATGAACACTTACACACTTACAAGATCACGAGTTGTCTGGTCTAAAGCCAGAGAAAGGAGGGTGGGCTACAGACACTCCCGTCTGAGCCCCCCTGCCTCTTCCCTGGGGTTCACCTCTAACACAGCAAGACCTCTGCTCTCAGCAGGATCTGAAGACACATTTGTGAGCACACACAGACTCGTGCTGTGGTTCTGGCTCTGGCCCTGAGAGTTGGCATTATCAGCCTTAATACCATGCTCAATTTGATCTCCATGTTTAGCAATTTGATCTCCAAGCTTAGCAAAGCAGATTTTCCTCATTAATCTGCATTTATGCTTCAAGGCAGTGCAGCAAAGTTCAACCCATTTTTACTTAGCTGAATGAACATGAAAAGGTCAAAAGACTTCTTCATAATTAGAGAGCATCTCCCTCCTGCTCTCTCCCTGCTCCCGCCAGCCTTGCCCCTTCTCCTCCTGGTCTTTCTCTTCTGCTTCTCTGCTCCTAAAATCCGCAAGGATGTGCCTATACGTCCTGAGTCAGGTGAAGTGAGAGATGAACTGCCTAGGGCCGGAGGGGGTGTTTGACCTTGGGTCAGACAGATCCAGACTTGAGCCCACACTTTTTCACTTTCTCCAGGTGCAACCTGGAGCAAGAGACTTGACTGAAACATCTCTGTAATGGCCACGAGACCCACGCCTACTCCATGGGGCTGTTACAAAGATTAACTGACATAATACACATGAGATTAACATGGTGCCTGGCAGGAGGGAACTGATCAATGGCTGCACTGGGTGCACTGTAATTTGGATCCGGAAGGGCTCTCCACTGGGCACCAGGAGCAGGGGCTCCAGGTCCACCTTGGCCCTGACCACAAGTGATGTACCTAGCTCGGGCGGGGGGTCGGGGTGTGGAATCTGGTCTTTCACTCAAGAAATAAAGGGTTTAAAATGAGTCTAATCAAAGGATAGCGAAGCTGGAAAGGCTATTGGGAGCTATTCACATGATGGGTGGCAAAAACTGAGGTCCTCAGACTCAACTCACTAGAAAGTAACTGATGGGTCACGGTGTCATGGCCAGTTACTCTCAGCTCCACCCACATCCCACAGTGACTCAGGGACTATGGGAGCTGAAAGGACCCCAAGAAGGTAATTTTGACCTAAATGAACATGAAAACATATCAGTATTTGTGGATGTGACTAAAGCAGTAATTAGGGGGAAATGGGTTCCAAATAGGTTCCAAATAGGAAAAGGAGTCCGTCAAGGCTGTATATTGTCACCCTGCTTATTTAACTTATATGCAGAGTACATCATGAGAAACGCTGGACTGGAAGAAACACAAGCTGCAATCAAGATTGCCGGGAGAAATATCAATCACCTCGGATATGCAGATGACACCACCCTTATGGCAGAAAGTGAAGAGGAGCTAAAAAGCCTCTTGATGAAAGTGAAAGAGGAGAGCGAAAAAGTTGGCTTAAAGCTCAACATTCAGAAAACGAAGATCATGGCATGCGGCCCCATCACTTCATGGGAAATAGATGGGGAAACAGTGGAAACAGTGTCAAACTTTATTTTTGGGGGCTTCAAAATCACTGAAGATGGTGACTGCAGCCATGAAATTAAAAGACACTTACTCCTTGGAAGAAAAGTTACGACCAACCTAGATAGCATATTCAAAAGCAGAGACATTACTTTGCCGACTAAGGTCTGTCTATTCAAGGCTATGGTTTTTCCTGTGGTCATGTATGGATGTGAGAGTTGGACTGTGAAGAAGTCTGAGCACCGAAGAATTGATGCTTTTGAACTGTGGTGTTGGAGAAGACTCTTGAGAGTCCCTTGGACTGCAAGGAGATCCAACCAGTCCATTCAGGAGGAGATCAACCCTGGGATTTTTTTGGAAGGAAAGATGCTAAAGCTGAAACTCCAGTACTTTGGCCACCTCCTGAGAAAAGTTGACTTATTGGAAAAAACTCTGATGCTGGGAGGGATTGGAGGCAGGAGGAGAAGAGGACGACCGAGGATGAGATGGCTGGATGGCATCACCGACTCGATGGACATGAGTCTGAGTGAACTCCGGGAGTTGGTGATGGACAGGGAGGCCTGGCGTGCTGCGATTCATGGGGTCGCAAAGAGCTGGACACAACTGAGCGACTGAACTGGACTAAACTGCATAGCACTAAGTGCCTACATTAGAAAAGAGGTTTCAAATAAGTTATGTTAGATCCCACCTTAAGACACAGAAAAAAAAAATAGAAATTTAAACAAAAAGTAAGCAGACAAGAGGAAATAAGAAAGGTGAGAGCTGATATTAGTGAATTGAAAATAGAAAAAGAAAAAACATAAAACTGATGGCTGATGCTTTGAGGTTAATAAAATAATATATATACCAGTCCAATCCCCCAATTTACCCCCGTCTACACACACTACTCAAGGCTGTATATTGTCACCCTGCTTATTTAACTTATATGCAGAGTACATCATGAGAAACGCTGGACTGGAAGAAACACAAGCTGCAATCAAGATTGCCGGGAGAAATATCAATCACCTCGGATATGCAGATGACACCACCCTTATGGCAGAAAGTGAAGAGGAGCTAAAAAGCCTCTTGATGTAAGTGAAAGAACAGAGCGGAAAAGTTGGCTTAAAGCTCAACATTCAGAAAACGAAGATCATGGCATGTGGTCCCATCACTTCATGGCAAATAGATGGGGAAACAGTGGACACAGTGGCTGACTTTATTTTTCTGTGCTCCAAAATCACTGCAGATGGGGATCACAGCCATGAAATTAAAAGACATTTACTCCTTGGAAGGAAAGTTATGACCAATCTAGATAGCACATTGAAAAGCAGAGACATTACTTTGCCAACAAAGGTCCGTCTAGTCAAGGCTATGGTTTTTCCAGTGATCATGTATGGATGTGAGAGTTGGACTATAAAGAAGGCTGAGCACTGAAGAATTGATGCTTTTGAAGTGTGATGTTGGAGAAGATTCTTGAGAGTCCCTTGGACTGCAAGGAGATCCAACCAGTCCATTCTAAAGGAGAACAGTCCTGGGTGTTCATTGGAAGGATTGATGTTGAAGCTGAAACTCCAATACTTTGGCCACCTGATGAGAAGAGCTGACTCACTGGAAAAGTCCCTGGTGCTGAGAAAGATTGAGGGCAGGAGGAGAAGGGGACGACAGAGGATGAGATGGTTGGATGGTGTCACTGACTCGATGGACATGGCTTTGGGTGGACTCCAGAAGTTGGTGATGGACAGGGAGGCCTGGCATGCTGCAGTTCACGGGGTCACAAAGAGTCGAACACAACTGAGCAACTGAACTGAACTGAACACACACTACTAATATATAAAACATAACTAATAAGGACCTACTGTATAGTGCAGGGAGCTCTAGTCAGTAGTCTGTAATGGCCTATATGGGAAAAGAATCTTTAAAAAAAAAAAAAAAAGGAGTGGAGATATATATATATATATATATGTATATATACATATTGCTATTGCTAAGTCACTTCAGTCGTGTCCGACTCTGTGCGACCCCATAGACGGCAGCCCACCAGGCTCCCCTGTCCCTGGGCTTCTCCAAGCAAGAACACTGGAGTGGGCTGCCATTTCCTTCTCCAATGTATGAAAGTGTAAAGTGAAAGTGAAGTCATTCAGTCATGTCCTACTCTTGGCGACCCCATGGACTGCAACCTGCCAGGCTCCTCCATCCATGGGATTTTCCAGGCAAGAGTACTGGAGTGGGATGCCATTGCCTTCTCCTATATATATATATATATATATATATACATATAAAATTCATTTTCCATATACCTGAAACTAACACAATGTTGTAAACCAACTATACCCCAATAAATTTTTTAAAAATAAAATAATAACTATATACCCAGAGCAATCAGTTAAAAGTAAAGAAAATACAAATTGTTAATAACAAAAGAGGTAACATCACTATATATTCTACAGACATTAAAAGGATAGTAAGGGAATTTTCATAACAACCTTATGACAATATAGTTGGCAATTTAGATGAAATGGACAAATTAGTTTGAAACACTCAAACTACCAAATTTCACTCAAAAAGGTATAGATAACTTGACTATTCCTATATCTCTTCAATAAATTGAATTTGTAGTTACAATGCTACCATAAAGAAAACCAAAACCAGATAGTTTCCCTGGTAAATTCTATCAAACATTTAAGGAAAATATAACACGAATTTGACAGAAATAATAACTCCCAACTCATTTTATGAAGCTAGAATCATCCTTGGAGAAGGTGATGGCACCCCACTCCAGTACTCTTGCCTGGAAAATCCCATGGACAGAGGAGCCTGGTGGGCTGCAGTCCATGGGGTCGCTAAGAGTCGGACACAACTGAGCGACTTCACTCTCACTTTTCACTTTCATGCATTGGAGAAGGAAATGGCAACCCACTCCAGTGCTTGCCTGGAGAATCCCAAGGATGGTGGAGCCTGGTGGGCTGCCATATATGGGGTCGCACAGAGTCAGACATGACTGACATGACTTAGCAGCAGCAGCAGAATCATCCTGATACCAAAACCTGACAAAAACATTAAAAGAATGGAAAACTATAGACCAATAACCCTCAAGAACATAGATGTAAAAATTCTAAATATTTGTTTAGCAAATAAAATCCAATGGTATATTAAAAAGTTAATACATCATGTTCCAGCGGGTGGGTTATCCCACAAATGCAAGATTGGTTTAAAAATAAAAAATCAATCAAAGAAACTCATTATATGAACAAATTTAAAAGGAAAGACCATATGCCCAGTTCAGCAGATGCAAAAAAAAAAAAAAAAATTGACAAGATAAAATATAAATTTGTCATGAAAAGTTTCAGCAAATTAGGAATAAAAGAGAACTTTCTCATTCTGATGAAGGGTGTCTAGAATTTAACATCATACATTATAGGAAAAGACTGAAAGTTTTCCCACAAAGGTCAAGACACAAGATAGGGATATCCACTCTTACCATTCATATTCTACATTGCACTGGAAGTTCCAGCCAGTGCAATAACATAAGAAAAATAAATAAAAGGCACCCAGATTGATAATAAGGAAGTAAAATTGCTTTTTCTTGAAAGTGACATGATCATCTACACAGAAAACCTGCCATGGAATCCATTTAAAATAGTAAGTATGTTCAGTAAGTTTGCAGGATATACAAAAACCAGTTGAATTTCTGTGTACTAGTAATGAATAATTAAAACTGAAAATTAATAAAAGGGTACCATTTATGGGGTTCCCTGGTGGTTCATGACAAAGAATCTGCCTGCCAATGCAGGAGACATGGGTTCAATCCCTGATCTGGGAAGATCCCGCATGCCACAGGGGAACTAAGCCCATGCACCACAACTATTAAGCCTGTCCTCTAGAGCCCAAGAGCCACAACTGCTGAAGCCTGAGTGCCCTAGAATCTGTGATCCACAACAAGAATATAGCTCCCACTTGCAGCAACTAGAGAAAGTTCATGCAGTGATGAAGACACAGCACAGCCAAGGAGAAAAAGGAGAAAAGACACCATTCATAACAGCATCAAAAATAAAAAGTGCTTAGAAATAGATCTGGCAGAAGAAGTGTATCCTGAAAACTGCAAAACACTGTTGAGAACAATTAAAGACTAAATAAATATAGAGATATACTATGTTCATGGCTCAGAAGACTCAATACTGTTAAGATATTAATTCTCTCCATGTTGGTCTCTAGATTTAATGCAATCCCAGTCAACAGCATCATTTTTGTATGTGAAAGTTTACAATCTGATACTCAAATTAATATGGAAATTCAGAAGACCTAGACTAGCCAAAGCAAGCTTAAAGAAAAAGGACAAAGGAGAATTAACACCACCTGATTTCAGGACTTATTATAAAGCTATGATAATAAAGACAGTGTGGTATGGATATCAAGATGTATGAATAGGTCAAAGGAAGAGAATAGAACCCAGAAGGAAATTCACACATATATGGACATCTGATTTTTGACAAAGGTAGAAAGGCAATTCAGTAGAGAAAAGACAATATTTTCAACAAATGGTGCTGGAATAATTGGAAGTCTATAGGTTGATTTTTGAAATTTGATTCATATTTAAAATTTATTTCACATGAATTATAAACCTAAATGTAAAACCTAAAACTCTACACTTTTAGGGAAAATTATAGGAAAAAGCTTTGTAATTGGGGGTTAAGCAAAAATTTCTAAGATTGGACACCAACACGCAAAACATATAAAAGAACAAACTGATAAACTGAACTTTGTAAAAATTGAAAACTTCTGCTTTTCAAAAAATGCTGTCAAGAGAATGAAAAGACAGGCCATGGACTGGAGAACATATTTGCAAATATGATAAAGGAGTTGTGTACAGAATATTTAAAGAATTTTGGTAACTCAAAAACAAGAAAATAAACAACTCAAAGACATGGACAAAAGGTTTGAATAGACATTTAACCAAACAACATAAACAGGCAGCAAGTAAGCATATAACAATATTCAATATAATTAGCAATTAGATATTCTAATTCTAAAATGCATTTTAGAACCACAGTGAGATCTTTACACTGCTCACATAAAAATTTAAAAATTGATGATACCAAGTGTTGGTGAGGGTGTGGAGGACCTAGAATGCTCATACATTGCTGGTGGAAATGCAAAATGTTATAGTCACTTTGGGAAAAAGGCAGTTTGTTAAAAAGTAACAATTAAATATACTGTAAGTAATTCCTCTTCTAGATAATTACCCAAAAGAAGTGAAACATATGTCCATATAAAGATGTGTTTAAGAATGTTCTTAGCAGTTTTATTTGTGATATCACAAAAGTGGAAACAACTCAAATATCCATCAACAGGAAAATGGACAAATTGTATATTTGTGTGGTAGAATAGTAGTCCATTACAAAAATGAATAAATTCTGGATACACACACATACAAATAAAAGAATTTAGGAAACTATACCCAATATCTTGTAAAAACCTGTATTGGAAAATAATCTGAATATATATATATTTTTAATATATATAATGATATAAATATATATGTGAATATACATTTATATATATGAAATGTATAGATATTTATATATAAATTTATATTTATATTTATACTCAATATCTTATAATAACCTGTATTGGAAAATAATCTGAAATTTATATATATATATGAATATATAAAAATAATATATATATGAAATCTATATATATTTATATATAAATTCATATTTATATTTATCTCAATATCTTGTAATAACCTGTATTGGAAAATAATCTGAAATTTATATATTCATATATATATTTTTAAATATCTGAATATATATAAGTATATTTATATATAATATAATTTATATTTATTTTATATAATATAAATTTATTGTATATAAATATATATGAATTATACATATATGTTTATATATAAATATATATTTATGTTTATATGAATTTATATATATATAAATTTCATATATATATAACAGAATCTCTTTGCTTCATACCTGAAGCTAACATAATATTGTAAGCCAAGAAAAATAAAATAAAAAGAATTATGCTAAGTGAAAGAAACCAGGCAAATAAAGAATGCATCTTGTTTGATTTCATTGATTTATTCTAGAAAATATAAATTAACCTATAGTGACAGAAAGCAGATCAGAGATTGCCTGGGAAGATGGATGGGGCTTTCTGGGGAGATGACTAAGGAGCTGAAGGAAAATTTGGGGGAATGATGGATATTTTCATTATTTTGATTGCAGTGATGGTTTCATGAATGCATACACATGTCAAAACTTATCAAACTTTCCCTTTAATTATGTCTTTAAATATATCACTGTTAATATGTTTAATTTATCATATGTCAATTATATTTCAATGAAGTTGTTAAAAATATCCACTGCAATTGATGAGCTTTGCACAGGAAAGAGCATGTCTTCCAACCAGGGAAAGCCAGGCCTGAACCCTGGGGGTTTTGCACAGGAGACTGAGACAGACAGTCAGGCAGATGGGAGGGAGGCAGGCAGTACCACGAGTCAGAGCGTCTCCAGAAGGAGGGGGGCATGGCTCCTCATGTCACACACCTCCAGCAGAGAAGCAGTCATAAGTGTGACCGTGACAAATCAGGAAGCAGTGGATGAGGCGTGAAAGGTGCCAGGGCAGGAGGTGAAGAGCATCCTGTGGTCCGCCTGCTCACGGTGGAGGGGAGGGAGCAGGGGCCAGCGGAGAGCTGGTGGCGTGGAAGGAGCTGAGGTTGAGAGGTCTTCTTGCTTTTCCTTGCTTTTGTTTGACCTGCCCTGCTTTGCTTTTCACATGGAGGTGAGAATTTGCTTTGCAAACCTGATGACAGCGTGGAGGGAGTGAGACTGGAGATTCCAGGCAGCAGAGGATGGAATCCGGGGAGGCTCGGCCTTTGTCAAAGCAGAACATGACTCTGGAGGGGTCAGGAAGATGACAAGCAGGGGGATATGACTATCAAGGTCAGGGAGGCCAGGTGCCAGCTAGGGTGCCCTTGTCCCTTGGAAGAATCTAGTGTAATTGGCTTGAGCCCTTGGCAGCCTATGAGCACCGGTGGGCCTAGACCCCAGAACCCCTCCTCCAGCAACGGGGCTCTTCCATCTGCCTCACTGGCTGTATTTCATTTGGGGTTACTTCAAAGTGCAAAGCTCAGCTCCATCAGTGGTTTCCAAAATATCCACCTACGCCAAGCATCTCTGAATTTATTAGCCTTATTGGAAATTTGTAGGCACAGAGTCACTGTCTCCCTGGCTGCTCGCCCCTTGTGCCCACATTCCCTTCTCCAGAAGATGCAGGCCTCCCCATCTCTTGTAGATAGCTTTTACCCTCTCCTTCTAGAAAGTCTTGATACCAGCTGGCTCCATACCCTCAGGATACTGGCTTTTGTCATAACATAGAATTCTCTTAACGGACTCTTTGTACTCTTCCTAAGAAGCATTCTGATTAATAAAAATGTCTTCGTGTTTCACGCATATTAGCATCCCTGTTTTACAGATGAAGAAACAGAGGCACAGAGAAGGTAAGCAACTTGTCGGGGGTCACAGAGCCTGGGAGACATTCTGGCAGCAGTAGTTCCATCTGGGTTGTGGCAGGTAAAACCTTGGTTTCTATCCAGAGAGCCCTGGTCTGATCATGGCTCAGCCACTAACCAACTGTCATAGTGCCCACATCAGAGGCTATTTATGGGGTAAATGAACTGACACATCTCATTTCAGTTCAGTTCAATCGCTCAGTCATGTCCGACTCTTTGCGACCCCATGGACTGCAGCACACCAGGCCTCCCTGTCCATCACCAACCTCCCGCAGTTAACCCAAATTCATGTCCACTGAGTCGGTGATGCCATCCAACCATCTCATCCTCTGTCGTCCCCTTCTCCTCCTGCCTTCAATATTTCCCAGCTTCGGGGTCTTTTCAAATGAGTTATTTCTTTGCATCAGGTGGCCAAAGTATTGGAGTTTCAGCTTCAGCATCAGTCCTCCCAATGAATGTTCAGAACTAATTTCCTTTAGGATGGACTGGTTGGATCACCCTGCTGTCCAAGGGACTCTCAAGAGTCTTCTCCAACACCACAGTTCAAAAGCATCAATTCTTTGGCACTCAGCTTTCTTTATGGTCCAACTCTCACATCCACACATGACTACTGGAAAAACCATAGCCTTGACTAGACAGACCTTTGCTGGCAAAGTAATGTCTCTGCTTTTTAATATGCTATCTAGGTTGGTCATAACTTTCTTCCAAGACACATCTCAGGTGCTTGCAATGTCCAGGCACATAGTACGTGCTCAAGTAAATGGAGCCACTCTTGTTCTCACTGATGAGCTGACTGTACCTCTCCCAGCCCAGGTCCTAGAACCTCTCCCAGCCCAGGTCCCACATCTGGACTCTCCTCCCCTCCCAACCTCCTTACTGTTATCTGATTCCTATTGCTTTCTTCTTTCCAAAACCAGATTAAAACTCATGTCCTGGGAGAAACCCTCCCTAGTTCCCCCTACTTAATATCCTGCTTGGCAGTCTAGTGAAAGATGGAGTAATATAATTTGGGAATTAGACAAGTTAGACTCAATTCTGTTTTCTCCCCTCACCAGTGAGGAGGCCTTAGACTGGCCCCTGAACTGAGCCCAGTTTCCTCACCCGCCCAGGGGACAGTGCTCAAGACTAGATGAAAGAACACAGGTGTAGAGAGCTGGACAAATGGCAAACCGCCCTAACCTGGTGGCTGCTTTCTTTGGTGTAGGAAGGATCCACTTGTAGAAACAGCCACACCCAGAAGGGTTGCAGAGTTGCAGTCTGACGATTCCAAGTAGAGTGAGTCAGGCTCTTCCCACGCCCCCCTCCACCCCGAGCGCTCTCGCTGCCTCCACCCTCTGTCCCTCTTCACCAAAGCCCTGCTGCTCTGCTGCGCTCACCCCGCACACGCTCCCTTCCCCCCACCCTGGGTGTGTGCAGACGCCCCCACAGCCTAGCTCACCCTTTTGCTCATCCTCCTCTCTCTGTCCCTGTCTCTCCCTCCTTCTTCTGGGAAGTCCTCCCTGACTCCGAGATCTTCAGCCCCGGTGGTACACACTCCAAGGTTCACAGAGAATTAGCAGCTTCTCTTCCACGAGAGGGGGCTTCCCAGGTGGCTCAGCCATAAAGAATCTGCCTGTCAATGCAAGAGACACAAGTTTGATCCCTGAGTCAGGAAGATCCCCTGGAGGAGGAAATGGCTACTGACTCCAGTATTCTTGCCCAGAAAATCCCATGAACAGAGGAGACTGGTGGGCTATACAGTCCATGGGGTCACAAAGAGTCAGACATGACCGAGCATGCATGCAGTATGGGCTCCCATCATACACCGTAAATTTCCCCAGGGAGCAGACCATGTCTGCCTGATTAGCCTTGAATCCCAGGGCGCCGGATCTTGTCTGGCCTGTGATTTCTATGGAATCTTCTATCCACTTAATAACATGCTGCCTGGGTCTCAGCCTCACCGTGTGACTCCACCTCATCCCTACCCTCCCTGGAATGTCACTCCCTCAGCAGCTTAATGAAGGGGCTGGGGACGATGGTCTCTGGGGTCCTCGTTTGCTTCTGCCCTTGACTTTGAAGGCAGTTTTTGGACATGTGGAGATCAATGCTGCCCGTGGTCTAATGATGTCAGCAGGACAGGCTGCAGGGACCCCTGGCCCCTGTGCCCCTCACTATAAATAACTTTCTCTCCAAGTGCTGGGGTCACCCTCCTCTGAGGGCAGCAGCTGGTGGCCAATTACTCTCGGGAGCTGGAGAATCAACAGGGAGGGGATGTCAAATCTGAGTGGGTGCCCTGGCCCTGTAAATAACCCACTAGCCCAGCTATAAGACCAAACTGGAAGGTCACTTGGGTCCCTGCTCTGGGCAGGGGCTGCAGTCACCCGGCAATCATCTGCGGGCCTGAGACTAATGCACGACTCTGAGTTGTCAATTACTCCTGACCAGTCAAATGACTCAGAGCAGAGAGTCAACCGCAGGAGCCCTGGCCTGTTCGGAGAGCTATGGGCAGAGGGCCCCCCTCGGCTCGCCTGCCTCCTAGCTTCAGGACGGGTCAGTGCAGGGCTGTCCTGGGACTGAGCTCCCGGCTCCCTGGTGAGCTCCCAGCTCTCCCAGGCCCTGAGTTAGTGGGTTCTGGAAGGAGTGGCCCCAGTCAGTCCCTCTGGACCCCTGGCTCACAATCCCTTTGTATCATACAAGGTCTGGTGGGAGAAGAGGCACCCAGGGCTGTGGGAGAATCAGACTGGCGACTAGACCTGTGGTCTGAGCTCCCTCCGTGTCATTTTCCTGCACAATGGGAGGCCAGAGATGCCCACCTGGCAGATGTAATAAGAGGGCTAAGTGACCTAATGAGGTCAAACAGCTGAGCACTGCCTGGCACACGTAGGGTGTGCCTGGATCAGCAGGATTCTGGTCGTGTGCAGAAGGATCAGCTCATACTGGCTTAACCAGACGAGGGGGGCGGCTCTAACAGGGACACCATGACATCTCCTAGAACCCCAGGACGGGGAGGCAGCACAACCTCGGAAGGAGATAGCTCCAAGGAGGGGCCAGCGCTCTCTCTCACTGCCCCTTCCAGATGGAAGCTGGTCACCCAGCTCCCGAGTGCAAACACCTCCGTTGGTGAGAACATCCCAGACAGAGACAGACTTCCTCAGTCCCCACCCCAGATTTCTCAGAGAGAGAATCTACCTGGTCCACCTTGGATGGGTTTTCTGCCAGTTTGTTCAGGTCTCACTAGAGGAGGCAGGTCAATCAGCAGCTTGACCTTCCTGGAAAAAATAACCTGGAAAAAAACCTATAGGTGAAGCGGGCAGGGCAGGGGGGTCACCACGAGCTGGACAGATGCTCTCAGAGGATGAGGCTTGCGCCAGTTCTGGGGGGTACTGACTGTACCCTGGGGGGCCCTGCCCTTGAAGAATATACCCGGGATAGGGACGCAGAGCTGCATCTACATGCGGCCAGCACTGGTCCATGGAAGATGAGCACCTGGAGGGTTCAGGGGGGTGAGAACCACGCTCTCTGTAAGCCTGCCTCCCCAGCCCTGCTGTGTAGACACATGCAGAGGTGGCAGAGCAAGCCACACAGCAAGGACGCCTGGGCGCTAGGCCTGCCGGTGCAGACATGCCTTGGGGACAGTAGGGGTCAGGCCTCGAGGCAGCCAGCAGGGGCAGCTATTTCATGGCTCTGCCTCAGCTACAAGACCCCATCAACCCAGATCTCTTTACAGCTGCTCCAAAGAGCCAGCATATTTTCAGCTACAATCCTGAGCCCAGGAGGCAAGCAGGAAATGATTCATCCTCTCTCTCAGACATGAAGGCAGAACTGCATTATTAATATTTACCCAGGGGTTTCTCCAAGGGCCCCGAACAACAAACGAATCATTGGGAGAGAAGGGCATGGATCACCAGCATTGCTGAGGTCACTGGCTGCCTTCAAGCGGAGCAAAGGGACCGCCCCCCTCCAAGTGTCAGGGCTGAAAGGGACCTTGTGGCTCTGTCTCCCTGGTTTATCAGGGAAAACTGAGGTCCCAAGAAGAAAGAGGCTGGACCAAAGAAACCCAATAGGATGGTGGCAGAGGAAGGAGCAGAGCCTGGAAGCTCAGGGAATGGAAAGCATGGGCAGTGAGCCGCCCATCTGTAAAATGGGAATGCAAGGGCTGGTCAGGTGGTGTCTGACCAAGACTTGACCCCTCAGAGTGCCTGACAAGGAGCAGATCCTACACCCATGAACCTTGGTGAGGCTGTCCCTGGCAATCCCCGCCCCCATGTCCCCGTGCGCTTTGCACTGCCCCCAACAGCCCTGTTCGTGCCCTCTGACACCGACCTGTTCCATGCAACCTCATGGGGACAGGATCAGGGCAGACCCGTGCCCCGGCTGGGCAGTATCTCTTCTATAAATGTGAGACTGAGACTAAAGGGAGCTAGTTGGGTCTGCTGGTTGTTTGAGCTGATGATGAACAAAGTCCAAGTGTGCAGGACACTGAGAAGGGTGGAGGATGAAGTCCCACGGAGAGAGATGGAGAGTGAGGTGCCTTCTCGATGGTGCCCATCCCTGGTCTGGGTCCAGGTACCGCAGTAGTTCTGGCTGTTTGCTTTGCCTTGAGCACCTGAGAGACCCTTTCCCTGCAGCTGAGTGGGTTCTGTTACCTGTATCCCAAAATAAGGAAGAACTGCTGGATGCCCAGGGGGGTCCAGAGCCAGGCAGCCAGCTGACTTCAGGGGAGAGAGCCCCCTTCACGTCTGGGGCCCAGGGTGCCCTGCTCAGCGCTCTCTCTCCTAGCCCATCTCTTCCCCGCTTTGTTTTCTCCCTCCATGTCTCTCTCTGCCTTTTCTCCTGCACTCACCCCTTCATCTGATTATTCACTCATCCCACTGTCATAGTCTGTGGCCCACCTGTGCGTGTTCAGCCTCCAGGCTGGCCACAAAGGGGACACTGAGGGGGCTGAGGCCATGTCCCTTGCCCTTGGGGAAGCTCCTGGTCTGGCTAAGGCAACAGATGAATCCATCACGACCCAGAATGATCATTGCTGAGATAGTGGGAGAGGCTGCATGGGACGGGGAGCCCCGGGGAGGACCCTGACCCTGGACCAAAGTCAGGGAGGACTTCTGGGAGGAGGCGGTGCCCATGCTGAGACCTAGACAAGAAGCAAGGAGCCAGCAGGGGGATACCTGGAGAAGACACGGAGGTGCCCGCCCACCTGGCCCGGTCCCGGTGCCCCCTTCTGCCGCCCGCAGCCTTGAGTCTGGCTGCTCTGGGTCGACCCTGGCATCAGTACCAGCGCCGCCTCTGTCTCCCCTAACAACCTTAATTACCAGGCAAGCTCTTCTCCCCAAAGACCAGACGCCAGAACTAATTCTGGAAGCAGAATTCCTTCCCCTTTCACAGCCCGTGCCCCGGCGTGCCGCCAGCTTGAGGATACCAGTGTTCTCTGCTCTCCTGGGAGGGAGGGCCCCACGGGGGCTCAGCTCAGTTCAGTCACGCAGTCGTGTCCGACTCTTGGCGACCCCATGGACTGCAACACACCAGGCTTCCATATCCATCACCAACACCCAGAGCTTACTCAAACTCATGTCCATTGAGTCGGTGATGCCATCCAACCGTCTCATCCTCTGTCGTCCCCTTCTCCTCCTGCCTTCAATCTTTCCCAGCATCAGGGTCTTTTCAAATGAGTCAGCTTTTCCCATCAGGTGGCCAAAGTATTGGAACTTCACTTTCAGCTTCAGTCCTTCCAATGAATATTCAGGACTGATCTCTAGGATGGACTGGTTGGATCTCCTTGTTGTCCAAGGGACTTTCAAGAGTCTTCTCCAACACCATAGTCCAAAAGCATCAATTCTTGGGTGCTCAGCTTTCTTTATAGTCCAACTCTCACATCCATACAAGACTACTGGAAAAACCAAAGCTTTGACTAAGACGGACCTTTGTTGGCAGATGGGGAACTCGAGGCTTGCACAGGGTGAGTGGGGGTGAGTCACTGGGGACCCAGGAGACCCTGGCACTGTGCGCTTCTTTATTTGTTCAATAATTGCTCATGGACACCCAAGCTGTGCCAAGTGGAGTTCTGGGACCAGAGACACAGAGATGGAAAGACAGCAGAGGAAATCCCTGCATTGGTGAACGTAAGGAACGTGCTGGTGCTGGGTGCCTGGAGCTGGGACCTGGAATGTGTCAGTTACTGCAGGAGCCTAGAGAGGGTGCTGGCAACCCAGGGGTCTTCCAGGAAGGGTGGGAGAGGGGAACTCTAAGCTGGCTTCACAGAGGAGGTGGCATCTGAGCTGATTCATTCAGGTGGAGTAAGAGTTGGCCTGGAAAAGATGATTGAAGAGTCTTTCAGGCAGGGGGAATGGCATGTCCAAAGGAATAGAGGTCAGAAAATATGGGGAGTAATTGAAAATACTTCGGGGAGCAGCGGGGTGCAGGGGTATTAGGTTCGAGGGAGTGACCACACCAGAAAGGGCTTTGAGGGTTTCCTGCTCGCCCTGCACCTGCAGGCACTACTGATGTAATATAAACTAATAATAACAATAACACAAACAATTATCATAATTACTATTATTATTATAGGGGCTTCCCTGGCGGCTCAGATGGTGAAGAATCAGCCTGCAATGCGGGAGGCCCAGGTTTAATCCCTGGGTCGGGAAGATTCCCTGGAGAAGGAAATGGCAACCCAATCCAGTATTCTTGCCTGGGGAATTCCGTAGCCAGAGGAGCCTGGTGGGCTACAGTCCATAGCATCATAGTCAGACATGACTGAACAACTAACCTGGTTATTATTATAGTCGCTAACACCTATTGTGGGCTTTCTGTCTGCCAGGCACTATCTCAGACACTTTACATGTAGTGACTGAGCTCATTTTTATGCAACCCATGAGATAGACGAGGTTGGAAAATGGCCCAGAAATCACCTGTCTGATGTTGCTCAGCCCTGAAGTGGCGGCGCACCCTGCCTCCAGTGCCCACTTTCTCTACTTTCACAGCAACCCTGCCCACCCCACCCTCCAGCTTCCAACGTAAAGGCTCTGAGATTCTGCCTCCCGAAAAGAAAGCACTCACTTCCCCAGAGGTCAGAGAGAATTCACATTTTGGAAGAAAACCCACGGAGCCAGGAGAAGACAGCATTTAACCTAAAGCCCCGATTTGTTAATGACGGGTTCTTGCTTCATCTGGGAGCAAGCTGGCTGGAGGGGCAAGTTTGAGGAGACCCCTCCCCACCCGCCGGCCTCCACCAAGGTAGTTGCCCCTCTTGACCGCAGCAAGCCTCAGCATTTCTGAAGCAGAACCACAGCCCTCTGCTGCCCCTAGTGGCTGGTGGTGGCACTGGCAGGTTTATCCTGAAGGTGGGATCCACTGCCAGAAAGTTCCAGCCCCAGGAAACCCCAAGTTTCCATCTGAGGGCCCAGGAAGACAGGAGTCCTCAGGGTCCCATCAGCAGCTAGAGGTCTTCTCTGGCTGGACAGAGATTGGGTGTCACCTTCAAACGGGCTTGCGGCGGCACGACTTTCCCTTAAATGGACACGAGGGAAGACTCCATTGGAACACTGAGCTGGGGATTGTGCTGTGAACTCAGTCGCTCAGTCGTGCCGACTCTTTGCAACCCCATGCACTGCAGTGTGCCATGTGCCTCCGTCCACGGGGATTCTCCCGGCAAGAATGCTGGGGTGGTTGCCATGCCCTCCTCCAGGGGATCTTCCCCACCCAGGGATCGAACCCAGGTCTCCCACACTGCAGGTGGATTCTTTACCGCCTGAGCTACAGGGCTGGGAGAAAGAAGAGCAAATGGACTTGTTTCCAGAAGTGACCCAAGAAGGGAGTGTGGAGCCTGCTTTGTGTCTCTGTGTTATTTTTTTCTCTCCCTATCCTCCACATGTTGCTTCCTCATGACTAAACCAAGCTTCCCACATGGCGCAGTGGTAAAGAATCCACCTGCCAATGCAGAAGATACAGGAGACAAGGGTTCAGTCCCTGGGTCAGGAAGATCCCCTGGAGGAGGGCATGGCAGCCCACTCCAGTATCCTTGCCTGGGAAACCCCATGGACAGAGGAGCCTGGCGGGCTACTGTCCATGGGATCACAAAGAATTGGACACCACTGAGAACACACACACACACACACACACACACACACAACTAAACCAAGGAGAACACCCCATGAGCAGAAGTGGGGTCCAAAGGACCAGGCCAGAGCAGTTGGTGGAAAGACCAAGCCAGGCTTTGCGCCTCCATGCTGGTCTGGCCTCTGTGAGGATGAAGGCAGAGCTGGTCTCTAACGAGGGGGAAGCAGGTGTGAGGACGCAGAGAGGCTTCAGGAGTAAAATAACACCTGTGCCCCAGCTGTCCCATCGTGCCCCCACCCCACCTCGTTCTGCAGGGACTGAATTGTCCCTGTTTCTCAGACTCCCCAGGCTCTGCCAGGCCTGCTCCTGTGTACATGCTGTTCCCCTGCCCAAGAATGCTGGTTAGAAGACCCTCACCCTTCCAGCCACCTGCCTCCTCCTCTGCAAAGCCTCCGCTCTCCACCACCCGTGTCCCTGCTTCCCACCCTACACACACACACACACAAACACACACACACATACACACGGATTTTATAAGACTTTTCCAAACCCAGACACTCCCTTTTAGAAACTCCTTCCTCTATCAGATCAAACATCTCAAAATGTCCCCACATCCCCTATTAAATACAAATTATATGTAACTATGTAAAAGCTAAGTTGGAGGAAAAGGTGAGCAGTTGAAAATAGTATGCTTTGTAGACATTTGATTAAGCATTTATCAGTTTCAACTTTGCTGCCTTCCCTTTATATTTTGAAGCCAAATAAATTGTTTTCCTGGGGCCTTAAACATTCTCACCGGCCCTTAAGGGCTCTTAGGCCCTGGCACTTTGCCCAGAACAGAGAGGCTCGTGGAGAAAATGCTCCCCTCTCCTGTCCCCTCCCCACCCAGGCAGAACCTGCATCTCCTTGGCCCCTCTGCAGCATCACATCACCAGTGAGAGGATGCTGGAATTATCGTCTGTCTGGGGTCCCACTGAGGCCGGATGTCACACCCTAGGGTCACACACAGAGAAAAATCAGTTACTGTTGTTGCAAGAAAGGATAAAGAGAAGGAGGAAAGGAGAAAGAGAGAAGCCGGAGGAGGAAGAGACTAAGGAGGGAGGGAAGGATGGTGGTTTCAGCAGAGCCCGTAAGCAGGCAGGATAGTCTGTAGGTCATGATGGGCTCGCTCCGGTCCCCTCTTCCCCTGGACATTCCCACGCTGCGTCTCAGGGACTCTTCCACGGAGCACCAAGCTTTTTCTTCCCACAAGACGTTACCAGAATGCAATGTTCCTGAGACTCTATTGTGAGACAGGTGTAGGGTGAGCACCAGCCTGTCACCCTCGCTCTGGTCTCCATACATCACATCACCAGCAGAGGCCTGGGGGTGAGGCTGGCACAGATGGGTCCTCTGATGCTCCTCTCCCAGCAACAGTGTCCTTCATCCTTTCTCCCAACCGGTCGGGATGGTGGGGAGGAAAGAGTGTGGACGGCAGAGAGGGCAGCTCTGGGTAGTCTCCACACTCTCTGCAGGGAGATGGACGTTCCAGCAGCACTTGGAAGTCCCGATGTCACATTATGGTCACGTAGGATCCCTGCTCTGACCCCCGAGGGAATGACATTTCCCACCGTCACATCCCCACCTGTGAGTGTCCACCAGACCCTTCTGGGCCTGGACCCACCCACCTCTCCACCCCCATTTCCCACCATGCTCCTCATCACTTACTCCACTCCAGACACACTGGTTACTGGACACTCCTGGGACATTCCAAATACATGCCCACCACAGGGCCTTTGCACCAGCTGTTAAGGCTCTTTGCACAGATATTCCTGGGCTTCACTCGCTGAGTTCGCCATGTCTCTGATCAAGCGTCACCTCCTTGGAAAGGTCTCCCCTGCCCTCTCCACCTGAAAGAGCCCCCTCTTCCTTCCTCTGGGGGACCCACAGAAGGATCAGCTGAAGGTTCCATGAAGGAGTACTGGCTCAGGGAAATCTCAAAGGCAGAAAAGAGATAGATGGTGTGTGGGGCACCTACTGTGACCTGGGCCTTTGACTGGTCAGTCCTGACCTATTTGATCACAGAGGACCTTTAAGTGAGGAAGATGTCATCTTCCTCCTTCAATAGGTGAGAAAACCCAGGCTCAGGGAGGGGAAACAACCTGCTGTGTGTGAGTGACAGAAAGCAAAAGCGAAGTCACTCTGTCGTGTCCAACTCTTTGTGACCCCATGGGCTGTAGCCTACACCAGGCTCCTCCGTCCATGGAATTTTCCAGGCAAGAATACAGGCGTTGGTTGCTATTTCCTTCTCCAGGGGATCTTCCCGGCCCAGGGATCGAATCTGGGTCTCCCGTGTTGCAGGCAGACGCTTTTATCATCTGAGCCACCAGGGCCAGAGCCAGTCCCATATCTTTGTCTACTACCCTGGAGATGGAGGTCTGGGATCCTTAGCGTTGGAGGTGGTGGCTGATGCCCCATCGTGGGTAAGACTGTCCCGAGAATGTAGACAGTGGTGAGAGTGAGAACCAGTCTGTGAGGAACACCGGTCACAGTGGGTCAGCTGGTGCAATGCGGGGTGAGATGGAGGAAAGCTCAGCCAAGTGGACTGAGATGGATGAGCCACAGAGGCAGCAGGAGGGCTGTGGGAAAGAGAGGGGCGCAGAGAGAGACTGGCAGGAAGCTGGGAAGCGAGGGGTTGAGAGTGGCAGGGCCTCATGGTGGCACTGACCTCCCGACTTAGCAGTTGTGTCCTGGGAAGATCCCATCCCATCCTTAGCAGGAACGAGGAGGAAGTTGTGTGTTTAGAAGCAGCCCTCCTGACCATCACAGTCCCACCAGACACCTAACAGCGGCTCCAGGAAGCCCCTGAGATGGACGTGAAAGGAAAGTGGCAGGAAGCCCCTTTGCCCTGGGTATCCACTGCTGTCCTGCCCCCCAAGGGAGGTCTGAGAGGAATCCTGGAAAGGACTGTGACCTCATTTCCCCTGGGAGCCAGGGCTTGGGGACTTGTGAGGGGATTTGTAGAGCAGGTGGGGCTGGCTTCTCAGGCTTGTTAGAGGGAGACCCTTCCCCTCCACCCTCAGAAGCCCTGCCCCGAGGCCAGGCTGTTTCCGAGATCTAATTAGCATCACTGAGAATTACACTCCACACTCCAGCACGCTCCAGCTCCCATGAAAGCATCACAGAGCTAATTCTGCTTAAATATGAAATGGCTCCTGCCCTCAGGGCCCAAGTCGAGGAGGCACAAACCAGAAACAAGAGTTGTAATTACCAGCTCTGATTAAGCAGTGTGAGTTACAAAAAAAAATAATAATAAAGTAAAAAGTCCACCTCCCTCCATACAACAATTAACAGCGCTTTAAGTTATTTCTGTTCTTGTAAGGAACACAGGCTACTTATTTCTTATGCCCTTTCCTTTCTTGGCATCCCATTATCCAGGTCATTTGCTGAGCACCTGCCAAGTGATAGGAGTTCATATTGGCTGCAGTAATGACAAAGAGACACACCAGTCAGGGTGCCTCAACTCCTGGGGCTCACCGTTAGGAGGGGGACATGCCCTTCAAGGAAAAGTCACACAGACAGCTGCACCTTGGGACAAGGTCAAGCACGCTATGTACACGAGGCAATGTGGGAGGATCAGGCAGGGGACTAATTCAGATGGGAGTCTTAGGAGCTGACAGTTCAGTTGAGACCTGAAGGAGCTGGTTACCTAAAGGGTGGAGGTGGGGACAAAGTGATCTACGGAGCGCAGAGGCCCAGCATGTGCAAAGGCCCTGGGGTGAGAAGGAGGGTGTCAGAGGGGAGCAGAAAGGGCACTGGGCCCGAGTGTGGTGAGGAGGCAGCACGAGGGGGCAGGAGGGAGCAGCCAGACCCTGCAGGGCTCAGCTGCCCTGACAGCAGGGTGGGAAAAGCATGTGCAAAGGCCCTGGGGTGAGAAGGAGGGTGTCAGAGGGGAGCAGAAAGGGCACTGGGCCCGAGTGTGGTGAGGAGGCAGCACGAGGGGGCAGGAGGGAGCAGCCAGACCCTGCAGGGCTCAGCTGCCCTGACGGCAGGGTGGGAAAAACCCAAGGCTCCCTGATCATCACAAGGGTTTGAAGCAAGGGAGGGGCCTGATCAGTTTCGGGATCTAAGAAGCTCTTTTGGCTCCTCGTGGAGGCTGGAGCTGGAACAGGGGGCCCACGGAGGAGGTGAAGGTCCAGGTAGGAGTCAATGATGGCTTGGACTAGAGCAGTGAGGAGGGGATGGACACAGGGCCGGCTCCGGGAGGTGTTGTGGAGGGTGAAGCAGCCCACCTTGGGGGTGGTGGGGGTGGAGGCAAGGGATTCGTCACGAAGACACCCAGGTTTCTGGCTGAGGAGCTGGGAAATGGAGCTGCCATTTTCCTGAGTGATAACGCGGATGAGGAGCAGGATAGCAGGTGAGCCCAGTTCGGCATGTGGTGTGCGTGGCCTCGTGGAGAAAGGGGTGTCTGGAGGAGAGCAGGGCACAGCCCCGCCGGAGACACCCCTCCGTCCCTAGCTGAGGGCTAGGGCTGCATGGCAGAAAGAGCCCCTGCCCACCCCAAGAGGCTGATGGGGGGTAGGGGGCCGTGCGAGGCGAGGCCCCGGCTGGAGGGAGGTCATGGGAGGCTCCCCCTGTTCTCCGTCTCCCATGGGGCCAGGACAAGGCCGGGGCACTGGCCGCAGGCTTCTCACACCCTCCCTGTGGGCGGGGGGCAGCCCAGAGCTCTTGTGGATAGGGCCACCTGCTCTGGGGTGCCCCCAGCAGAAGACCCTCGATCTTCCCAGGCCCCTGCCCTCAGCTGCCCCGGGTACCACTCAGCGGAAACACGCTCCCAAATCTCCATCCTCTTTCCTCGCACTGCATCCGCCTTCCCAGGGCAGGAAAGGGGCTCTGTCCATTGGGTTCATTTAACGTGTTTATAAGCTTTTTTATTTACAAGTATTTACGTATAAGCTTTCTATTTCTTGAACCTGAATACCCGCCTCGAGTGACTGAAATCCGCTCTGCCAAGGGCTTTTATGGGAAGTTAGAAATGACACATGGGAGAGCTGAGAGCCGGTTTATTTTTAAACCCTGGGCTCTCAGCGACACCCTGCCTATCCATCCATCAGCTCCCTCACTCGGGCAGAAACACTCGCTGATGTTTTAATGCGCTTGGCCCCATGCTGGTGCTGAGGTACAGAGTTGGGTTCTTGGCCCAGCTGAGTGGCTGGACACGGGGAAAAGGGTCCCAGGCAGAAATATGCTTTTCTGGCACCATGTGGTCAACACCCTCTGTTCATTCATTTCTCATTCCCCAGATGGAGCCGTCTCTGAGGGCAGGCACTGTCCTAGCCACTAGGTATACAATTGTGAACATCACAGGCTAGATAAATCACTGCCGCCTGGAGCCACAGCCTGCTGGGGAAACCAAGGATAACCAGCGAGAGAGTCTGTCATCTCTGCCAGGTCATGAGATACACTGTGAAGGAAAAGAGAGCAACGGAAAGAGGTGGAGAAGGGTGGAGGACTTGGGGACCTCTCTCAGGAGGTGACATCCGAGTGAGGACCTGGAGGAAGTGAGGACACGAGTCATGCAAATGCTTGGAGAAGATACAGCATGTGCAAAAGCCCTGGGGTGAGATTGTGCCCGGCATGCTTGAGGAGCAGCCGTGACTTGGAGGTTCCAAGGCCTACCCGACAGAGGGAGACCTGAAATCATAGAGAAGGCTGTGGCTTTGTGTGGGTGAGGGTGGAGGAGTTTCAGGGAGGGCTTGTAGAATGCAGAGTGTGAGGGAGTACATGGAAAAGCATCTCTGCAGAAGGGGCAGCGCCGGCCACAGGCTGAGTCACAGTGGCGTGTTTTGGTCACAGTGGGAGGCAGGTGTAGGGTGAGGATGGTGTCAGGAGGGGAGCCAGGACAAACAGGCTGCAGAGTCAGGGTGCTCCAGAAAAGCAGAATCAATAGGACATAGAAATAGAGAGGGATTCCCTCATGCGATCATAGAACCTAATCCCCAAGATGTGCCGTCTGCAAGCTGGAGGCCCGGGAAAGCCGGTGGTGTAGTTTCAGTCCAAACCTGGGCTGAGAATCAAGGGTTGATGGTGTCCCAGTCTCAGTCTGAAGGCCAGAGCACCAGTCGCGCTGACAGATGCCCCGGCTCTAGCAGAGGTGGAATTTTTCCTTCCTCTGACTTGTTACTCTAGTTGAGCCCTAATGGATTATTGGGTAATACCCTCATTGCTGAGGGCGATTTACTGAGTCTACTGATTCAAATGTTAGTCTCCACCAGAGACCACCCTCACAGACACCCAGA
The DNA here is from genome assembly GCA_006410635.1 of Cephalophus harveyi. Lineage (NCBI taxonomy): Eukaryota > Metazoa > Chordata > Mammalia > Artiodactyla > Bovidae > Cephalophus > Cephalophus harveyi. The sequence goes on from SJYT01028182.1 coordinate 565,458, forward strand.
AATAATGTTTTACCTCTTATTTGGCCAGCCCTCAGCCCAGACCAGTTGACACATGAAGTTAACCGCCACAGAGGCCCCACCAGGCTGAAAGGGAAAGTGCTTCCCAGCTGGTCCTTGAACATACCAGGTTTGTTCTTAGCCCAGGGCCTTTGCACTCGCTGTTTCTGAATGCTCTTCCCCAGATCTCCACAAGCCTCATCACTTCATATCCTTCTAGGCTGCTATTCAAATGTACCTTCTTACTGAGGCCTCCCTACCCAGCACTGTGTCTCTGAGGCCTAGCCCCTAACTTCCTCCTGCCCCACTTTATTGTTCTCCTTAATGCCTGCCTATCTCCGTGTTACATACTGTGCATATCCCAAATGATTCTTATCTGTCTCCATCTACTAGAAATGTGAGCTTCATGAGGATAACACTCTGTGGCTATTTTATCATTGCAGCATCCCTAGAGGTGTGCCACCCATAACAATGATACAGTAAGTATTTGTTGAATGACTGACTGAACGGCCTTAGAAGTCATGTCAAGGAGCATTGGTATCATGGGCGTAATACTGGTATGATCCTAAGAGTGGCAAGGAATCACCCAGGGCACTGAGGAGGGAAGTAACGGGTCTGAATTAGGAAGATCTTCTGTCCACATAGAAGAAGACATGGCTGGGAGGAGAAAGGAGGCCGTGCTGCCCCTGGAGTGTGAGCTGACAGGTCTGGACTGTCCGTGGAGAAGCCAGAGTGGCTGGGAGTGGAGAGGCCAGAGGGGCTGGGACATGGAGACCCCAGGAGGGCTCGGCGCCTGCTTGTCACGGGGGTGCTGAGCTGGGAGCATCGAGGGCAGTTGGCTCCATCGCTGATGTTGGGCAGACTGGGAGGACAGAGCAGGCTGGAGGGGACCGTGGGTTTCAGAGTGAGACAGGCTGGGCCGGCGGGCAGCCTGCCGACATCCAGGCTCACACAGCAGGTCTCGGTGGTAGAGCAGGACACTGGCTGAACGCGGGCAAGAGGAGGCAGGGGAGGCAGGAACAATGAAGGCATAGCTGTGGACAGCTCTGCAGAGGGATGGCGGCATCAGCAGTGTCGCTGGTTGTGGGTAAAAGGTGGGAACAGGAGAGGCCTGCTGCTAAAAGTGTGTGAGTCCCACAGCCCGCGGGTGGCCTTGCCCCATCATTCGCCATCCTTCAAGGCCAGGAAGGACCTCCCAGATAGCTCTCAAATCCCACCTGCCTGGGGAGGCCCCTCTTCATCCATGAAAGGCTGGCCCTGTTCCCTCCCCCGACCCTGCCCCGTCCTCCAAGTGCAAGGCGCAGCCGCTCCTGCTGCTGCCTTTTCAGCTCCCAAAGCTGCAGCCACTCTTATTTTCCATCAGGTGTTCCCTTGGCTTTCAGAGCAGCTCTTCACCGAGTCTAAAAATTGTCTGTGTCAACAGCCCTCAATACAGATGTCCTGACATCGCTAGTCTGAGACCCAGCCTGGGAAATAACCCACAGGGAAATGGACAGTCCTGAGGAAGGGGCACATTCTGAGTCCAAAGCCAGCATCAGCCAGCGTGGGGGTCTGGGGATGATAGAGGCTAAGCCAGGGCGGCGCTGGGAGCAGTGCACACAGGCGCTTCTGGAGGGGCTGACTTCGAGGTGGGTGTGAGCTGGTTCCTGCCTCTTCCCGCCCTGTGCATCTTGGAGACAGGCGCTGGCCCTCTCTGAGCACTGTATCCTCACATGCACAGAAGGATGCTGGGAGTGCCGAGGGCGAGGCTGGGCAGCTCTAAGCACGGGGCCTGATGATTGTGGAAGCCCTGTCTGTGGCGGCTGCTCCTGAGATGCACTGACTCTCCTTCTCAGTCACCCAAGCACCTCGTCTCCCAAGCCTGGTGCCCAAGGGCAGAGTTTGTTTCTGCAAAAGAACTGATCTCACATCAGGGTCCCTGGGTACCCTGTTGAGACCATGACTGCCCTGCTAGCTGGCTTCATCATCCCCACATTACAGATGACAAAACTGAGGCTGGAAGGAAGGAAAGAGACTTGTGCAAGGCCTGCAGCTGGAAACTGGATTCGAACCCTTGTCTGCTGCCCTTAAAGCTGGAGCCTCAGCAGGACCGTGTCGGGATCCACCACCCCTTGGAGGGATCAGTAGGAACCAGTGGGCAGGAACCAGGGCAGGGTCAGCCAGAATGGAAGTGGTCTGAGCCCAGAGGGGACCAGGCCTCTGCCAGCTGCCACCTCAGGTGTCAGAACTCCTGCCGGGAGGTTTCCTCCTAGGCCCCATCCACCCCTCCAGCCTCCCGGGACCCCGGTGCACAGGCTTAAGCCTGGGCCCTGCCTGGGAGTCCTGCTCTGACATCTCAGCGGAGGACAGTGCATTCAGCTTCACAGGCTGAGAAAAAGCAGAAACGTCAGCATCCCTGATTTGCTTCAGAAACAAGTGGGGTGAAGGACGCCTGGATTCTAGCCACCCCCTCACCTGGTCGTGGATTTCACAGCCCACGACACCCACTGGGGCCTAGCTGTGATGGCCTCCCAGCTGCTCACCTAGGATAAAGCCACCTTCTCTCCCCAGGGGTGGGGTGGGGTGACGATGGGGCCCAGCTGCATCCAAAGGGCTCTGGTTGCCATGGAAACAGGTGGCTGGGGAAGACAGGCCCTGAAGCAGAGGCCCTCAGCCCGGCTCCAGCCTCTAGAGTCGGGTCCCCTGGGCCCAGGCGGGGTTCCACCACCGTTACCACTGCACAGGTGGAGTTGCCCCCTCCCCATTTCGAGACTCTGGAGCAGGTCACCCAAGCTCTTGAGACAGCTGCATCTGCCCCCAGGTCCTGCCAGCAGAGGTGAGAGGAACAAAGGCTGAGCCTGAGTCATTGGGATCAGAGACCACGGCTGCCAGGACTGGACACAGGCTGCCAGGGGGCATGGGAGCAGGGCACACCCAGGACTCTGGGCTTACAAAGGTCCCCAGAGGCCTTGGGCTCAGCCTGCCCCTTTTCTGGATGGGCGAGCTGAGATCTTGAGGGTGCTGATCCCCCAGCATCAGCACCGACTCCCTGAGGATGCTTCTTCCCGACAGGCACAGCCCCCGACAGTGGCCAAGCCTCTGGTGCCTCTGCCACCCTCTGCCTCCCCCAGCAGGCAGACTCTGGGCTGGACATGTCATGTGGACACTGAGCACTTGTCCTGCTGGTCTTCATGGCACACAAGGCTCGGTCCCAGTTCATGGAACCTCTTCCCGTCCCTAGGCCGGTGAAGGCCACGAGGAACACTAGGCTGAGGATCAGTGTGCCTGTCCTGGGTTTAGGACCATCACTGTCTGGCAGCCAGGGTGTGGGTGCAGGTCACCCCCAACATATGTAGCCAGGGGCATGAGACTAGGTGAGGCCCACAGACCATTGGGCTAAATATCTAAGTTAGAAAGCAACTATCACACTGTCAAATCAAATAAAATTTTCCCTTTTACCTCCACAAATTTCCAAGTCCTGGAATATAGAGAGCAGAGACAGCTGGCCCCTGACTCCTGACACCTGACCCAACCTGGGCCAGCCCTTACCTTCCCTCCCTCGGCTCAGCAGGCCCACACAATGTGCAACACTCCAACCTGCAGCCTCTGTCTGCACCTCCCCACTCACAGTTGCACTCTGGGGTTTAGGGGGTGCATGCTGGCCTTGCAGGTCGCCATCCAGGGAGCAGACCCAGGAAGAGGTTCAAATACCACACAGGCCCTGGAAGCAGGTTCAGGTCAATCAGGAAGGGAGTTCTGGGGTTGGGGGACTGGAGCTTGTCCCTTGTCCCCCCTCATCCCTGAGGGGAGAAGCACAGCTGGAGGAGGCAGGAACAGGGTCCCCCCCACCCAGAGAATGGGACTCCAGGATGGGCCCCCTACTCACATCTCAGGGTCACAGGATGGAGCAGTGGGGGGGATGTGGGACCAGGTGGGCAGTGGTGTGGTCGGGGAGAGGTCTGGTCAGAGATGCCCAGGGCCTGAGATGGGGCAGGGACAGTGGATGTGAAGGACTGGGGACTCTGGAAGTTACAGGAGTTAAACTTGGCAGGATTCAATGGTCCCTGAGGTGTCAGGAAAGTCAGAAATGCCCCCCTTGTTTCTGATGTGGGTCAGTGGGGGCTGCAGGGGCAACACTGAGATGGGAACAGTGGGGAGACCAGGTCTGAGGAGAAGATGAAGGCTGAGACTTTGAACATGTCAAGGGGCGGGAGGTTGAGGGCCACTCAGAGGACAGAGGCCGTAGGAGACCCCGGAGGAGAAGGTCCAGTGAGCGGGACACCCCATCTAACTCAGCACCGTGTGTCCAGCAAGAGGACAAACAGCACACCAGAGACTCTTGATACGGATGGCAGCTGGGGGGCGGGGCTTTAGCACAGGCACCGCAGACGGCCGGCAGGCAGGGCTGAGCTCACTGAGGGAGAGCGAGGAGAGAGGAGCGTGAGGCAGGGAGCAGGGCACTGTCTTAGCTCAGGCTGCCACAGCAAAATGCCACAGCAAAGTGCCACAGCAAAATGCCACAGCAAAATGCCACAGCTGGGGGGCTTGAACAGCAGCAATCAATTTTCTCCTAACCCGGACGTTGGGATGTCTGAGGTCAGGATGCCGGCATGGTGGGGTTCTAATGAGCGCTCTCTTCTTGGCTTGCAGAACTCTCTCTGCTTGCTGTGTGGTCATGAGGCAGAGGGAGAGAAAGCTCATTCTAGTGTCTGGTGTTTCTTAAAAAGGCACTGATCCCATTGTAAAGGCCCCACCCTCATGATCCCATCTAACCTGAATTACCTCCCAAAGATCCCATCTCCAAATGTCATTACATATTGTATATCACATTACATCAGCTTATAAGTGGAAGGGGCACAATTCAGCCCAGAGCTTTCCACTCTTGACTTCCCTGGTGGCTCAGATGGTAAAGCATCTGCCTGCAATGCGGGAGACCCGGGTTCGATTCCTAGGTGGGGAAAATCCCCTGGAGAAAGGAAATGGCAACCCACTCCAGTACTCTTGCCTGGAAAACCCCATGGATGGAGGCCTGGTAGGCTATAGTCCACACGGTCACAAACAGAGGAGTAACTAAGTGACTTCACTTTCACTTTGAATGTAAACCACATTCATTCCATCCCAACAGCTCCCAACCTCTTAACTCCTTCCAGCAACAACTCTAAAGTCCGAAGCCTAATCTAAATATTGCCTAAATCACACATGGATGGGATTCGAGGTATGATTCATCCTGAGGCAACATTCCTCTCCAGTTGTGAACCTGTGAGAAGAGATTTGGTGGTGGTGTTCAGTCGCTAAGTTGTGTCTGACCCCTTGTGACCCCCATGGATTGCAGCATGCCAGGGTTCCCTGTCTTTTGCTGTCTCTAGGAGTTTGTTCAAATTCACGTCCATTGGATCAGTGATGCATTCCTCGTCCTCTGTCATACCCTTCTCCTTCTGCCTTCAATCTTTCCCAGCATCAGGGTCTTTTCCAGTGAGTCAGTTCTTCACATCAGGTGGCCAAAGTATTGGAGCTTCAGCTTTAGCATCAGTCCTTTCAATGAATATTCAGGGTTGATTTCCTTTAGGATTAAGAAGAGATAAGTGCTTCCAAAATACAGTGATGAGATAGGCCTAGACTTGATATTCCCATTCCACAGGGCAGAACTAGGAAAGAAGGAAAGAGTGACAGGTCCCAAGAGTCCAAAACCCAGCAAGACAGATGTCAAGAGCTCTGAGGTTCAGTGATCTGCCCTCCAGGTTCACTGGGGTAGCAGTGTCACTCCCCGGCTCAGTAGGGCGGCCCCATTCCTTTGTTGGACAGGGCACCAGACACTAAGCTCTCCACATGGGTCCCGTCCCACTCTCTCAAACCCAGGCAGAAGCAACAACCCTGCCTCTTGAGCCTGTGCACTCGGGCTGTGCCCGGAGTGGCAGCCTTGATGATCCTTGAATTGCCTTTGGGGGGGTCCTCCTTGACAGGTAGTGCCCGTTCACAGCTGAGCTCTATGGGCCAGTCCCATAGAATCCAAGAACTCTGGCAGTCTCCCTTCATCCCATCTCACCTTCCTGTCTCTTTATTGCAGCTGGTAGTGTCTCCACTGGTGCAGTCCCACCTCCATGCCAGGCTTCTGCAGAGATGGCTGCTCAAGTCCCTGAGTCACACCCATGAGCCCTTTATCGAATGACTGTTCAGCCACACATTTTGTGTTCTCTGCAGAATAAGTTTCTCGCTCTCTTTTTTTTTTTTTTTGCAATATGGAGAGGCTGAGCATACTCCAAATCTTTAAGTTCTGGCTCCTTTTGGCTGAACAATTCCCTCTTCAATTCATCTCTCCCCTTTCTCATTTCACTCAAAGCAATCAGGAGACACCAAGCTGCTCCTTCAACACTTTGCTTAGAAATTTCCTCAGTTGAATACATGATTTCATCACTTGCGGCTTCTGTCTTCCACAAAACACCAGAACACAGTTCAGCCAAGTTCTTTGCCATTTTGCCTCTGCTCCAATTTCTAGTAACACGTTCCTCTTTCTTCCTAAGACCTCACCGGAATTCCTGTTAATGTCCATATTTCTAGCACACACTCAATACCCTTCTAGCCTCTCCCCATTACCCAGGTCCAAAGCTGCTGCCACAGTTTTAGGTATTTGTTATGAAGTATCTCTTCTCAGTACGAAAATCCATCTCCATCAGTTCAGACTGCTAGAACAAAATGCTACAGACTACTAGGGAGCTTAACCAACAGAAATGAATCTCCTCACGGTTCTGGAAGCTGGAGGTCTGAGAGCAGGGTGCCAGTGTGGCAGGGTTCTGGTGACAGCCCGCTTCTGGGCGGCAGACAATGACTTCTCACCACGTCCTCGCTTAGAGGAGAGATGGAGCTAGCTCTCCAGCATCTTCTTAAAAGGACATCAACCCCATCGGGGGGCTCCCCCTCATGAAATCTAATCATCCCCCAAAGGTCCCACCTCCTGACAGCATCCCACTGGGAGTTAGGGCTTCGATATATGAGCTTGGTAGAGGGCACAATTCATTCCAGAGCAGGCCCCAGTGTGTAAGAACCAGGAGAGAGGGAGGAGGGTCACAGAGGTGGGAAGTGCTCTGGGAGATTGCAGAGGGCTCTTGGAGGGACCCCAGAGGTGGGTCAAGCACAGGCTCAGGGGACAAGTCTCCTCCCCACGGTAGTAAGTCAAACAGACAACTGCTGTGATCCTTATTTAGACCAAGTGCTCTGGAAACACTCAGAAGCAGGATGCTGATTTCCACTGGGAGTAGAGGGAGACTCAAACAAGACTCATCAAGTTCAACTTTCAATATTGGCTGGCAGATGAAGTGGGGTGAGGAACAGGTATGGAGATGGGAAACACAGAACATGGGGCTGGAACTCAGGGGCCTGGTCTATCTGAGATAAAGCTACTGGATTTGGGCAAAGGGGCTGGAATAGAAGTCATGGGGCTGGTGGTAATCAAGACACAAGGCTGGAAGAGGGAAGAAGGGAGAAGAGAGGGAAGAGGCCCCTGGAGATGGCTCAGACCTCAAACCTCCTGCCTGGTACTGAGACAGGCTGGGCTACTGGGGGATGCAGAGTGAATCTGGGAATCACACAGCCTCAGGTTCCTACAAGCATTAGATGAGAAGAATAACCCCACCGCACTGGCTTGAAGCCTTAGGGTCTTATGGAGTTTTATCCTCTTAGGGCAATTGAGTTATAGAATCTCAGAGATTTCGGGTTTTTATATCACATTAGCTTTGAATCTTAAATTGCTCAAGTGTCAAAATCCTGGTCAGTTTCCCCTCCTGGTAATGATACTCTGCACTCTGCTCAGTGCTTTGCACACATTATGTCCTTTTGTCTCCATAACAACCCTGGGATGTGAAAATTTGCCTGATTTTCCAGCTGAAGAAACCCAGGCTTGGTGAGTATAGGTTATGGCTGAAGGTCAGACACCTTGCAATCAACACGACTAAGACTCACCCTAGATCTCTTGGCTTCTAAAGCCCATGCCCCCAGCCTCTTGTTAGTTCACCTCCTTCAAACCCTCTCGGCTAAGTGCTCACCCATCCTCTGTGCAGACCTCCAGTGATGGAAGCTCATTACCCTTCCCAGGGCCACCCATCCATTCCAGCTGTGGACACATCTCTGCTTCTCAGGGCATCCACCCCTTGGCCCCAAATCTGCACTGAGAAGAAGATAACCTTCACGTGGGACTCCTGTAGGGAGGGAGAGGTGGGATGGTGCTCACACAGAAGGGGAGAGTCTCAGGTTAGAAAGCTTCCGCTGTGGCCTCTCCCCCGCCTTCATGAAAGAGAGGGGAGTTTATCCGGAGGGAGGGAACCGGTTTGAGACATTGGGAGCAGGACTTCTGAAAGACAGATGAAGATGGAGCCCAGCATGCTGGGAGGGCTGCGCGGCTGCAGGGGCAGAGGGGGTGCAGCGCAGGGGGCGCCCAACACAGAGACGCAGGTCTCCTCCAAGGGCCCAGTGAGACTGGAGTCGTGTGCTCTGCCTTATTTTCTCTGCTCTTCTCTCTGAACACTTATTCTGCAGAGTATGCCTGGTGCCATCCATCCTCCCAGATGGCTTTTTAAGGGAAGCTGTTTGTTAAGTGAGAAAAGAAAAAGGGAGCTTGATCAAGAGGGAAGAACAGGGAGTGGCGCTGCAGCCCCAGGGGAGGAGACACTCAGGAACAGGGAGTCCAAGGGCAGGGGCAGGGAGGCGGGGCTCCAGGCTCAGGGGAGTCCCACGGCCAGAGCCCCACAGGCCATCACTGGCAGTGTCGGGCCCCGCTGTGTGCCCAGCTCTGGGTGAGCACTCTGGGCTCATTGTCCCATTATCTCCACACACAACCTGTGCACCAGGTCCCATAACTCTCTTAGTCTCTCTTAGTGAGAACAAAATATCACTGACTGGGTGGCTTATAAGCAACAGACATTTACTTCTTGCAGTTCTGGAGGCTGGAAGTCCAGGCATGGCTGGGTGCCAGCATAGCCATGTTCTGTTGAGAGCCTTCTGCTGGGCTGCAAACAGCTGCCTTTGTGTGGTATCTTTGCATGGAGAAGAGAGCATGAGCTAGCTTTCTGGTCTTCTTATAAGGACACTAATCCCATTCATGAGGGCTCCACCCTCAGGACCTAATTACTTCCCAATGGCCCACCTCCAAATATTATCAGATTGGAGGTTAGATTTCAACATATAAATTTTGGAAGGGTACAAACATTCAGTCCATAAAAATGACCATCCTCATTGCACAGATGGGAAGCCCACAGAAGCGCAGATACTTGCCCACAGTCACACAGCAAGTGAGAGGCAGTTTCAAGCCCAGGACTGTCTGACTCCAGTCTTGGCTTATAGTCATGCTATCATATAGCCTGACAGAGTCTGAATCTCTGGGCAAGAAGTCTAGGTTTCTGTCTTTTTTAAAGTTCCATCCCACCCCAGGGCATTCAAGTGCACAGCCAAGGTTAGGAACCCCTGAGCTCCCCCAAATTCCTCACTGTGCCGATGGAGAAATAAAGACTGGCCCACACAATGTGCAACACTCCAACCTGCAGCCTCTGTCTGCACCTCCCCACTCACAGTTGCACTCTGGGGTTTAGGGGGTGCATGCTGGCCTTGCAGGTCGCCATCCAGGGAGCAGACCCAGGAAGAGGTTCAAATACCACACAGGCCCTGGAAGCAGGTTCAGGTCAATCAGGAAGGGAGTTCTGGGGTTGGGGGACTGGAGCTTGTCCCTTGTCCCCCCTCATCCCTGAGGGGAGAAGCACAGCTGGAGGAGGCAGGAACAGGGTCCCCCCCACCCAGAGAATGGGACTCCAGGATGGGCCCCCTACTCACATCTCAGGGTCACAGGATGGAGCAGTGGGGGGGATGTGGGACCAGGTGGGCAGTGGTGTGGTCGGGGAGAGGTCTGGTCAGAGATGCCCAGGGCCTGAGATGGGGCAGGGACAGTGGATGTGAAGGACTGGGGACTCTGGAAGTTACAGGAGTTAAACTTGGCAGGATTCAATGGTCCCTGAGGTGTCAGGAAAGTCAGAAATGCCCCCCTTGTTTCTGATGTGGGTCAGTGGGGGCTGCAGGGGCAACACTGAGATGGGAACAGTGGGGAGACCAGGTTTGAGGAGAAGATGAAGGCTGAGACTTTGAACATGTCAAGGGGCGGGAGGTTGAGGGCCACTCAGAGGACAGAGGCCGTAGGAGACCCCGGAGGAGAAGGTCCAGTGAGCGGGACACCCCATCTAACTCAGCACCGTGTGTCCAGCAAGAGGACATACAGCACACCAGAGACTCTTGATACGGATGGCAGCTGGGGGGCGGGGCTTTAGCACAGGCACCGCAGACGGCCGGCAGGAGCCTAATCTAAATATTGCCTAAATCACACATGGATGGGATTCGAGGTATGATTCATCCTGAGGCAACATTCCTCTCCAGCTGTGAACCTGTGAGAAGAGATTTGGTGGTGGTGTTCAGTCGCTAAGTTGTGTCCACCCCTTGTGACCCCCATGGATTGCAGCATGCCAGGGTTCCCTGTCTTTCGCTATCTCTAGGAGTTTGTTCAAATTCATGTCCATTGGATCAGTGATGCATTCCTCGTCCTCTGTCGTCCCCTTCTCCTTTTGCCTTCAATCTTTCCCAGCATCAGGGTCTTTTCCAGTGAGTCAGTTCTTCACATCAGGTGGCCAAAGTATTGGAGCTTCAGCTTTAGCATCAGTCCTTTCAATGACTATTCAGGGTTGATTTCCTTTAGGATTAAGAAGAGATAAGTGCTTCCAAAATACAGTGATGAGATAGGCCTAGACTTGACATTCCCATTCCACAGGGCAGAACTAGGAAAGAAGGAAAGAGTGACAGGTCCCAAGAGTCCAAAACCCAGCAAGACAGATGTCAAGAGCTCTGAGGTTCAGTGATCTGCCCTCCAGGTTCACTGGGGTAGCAGTGTCACTCCCTGGCTCAGTAGGGCGGCCCCATTCCTTTGTTGGACAGGGCACCAGACACTAAGCTCTCCACATGGGTCCCGTCCCACTCTCTCAAACCCAGGCAGAAGCAACAACCCTGCCTCTTGAGCCTGTGCACTCCAGTTGTGCCCGGAGTGGCAGCCTTGATGATCCTTGAATTGCCTTTGGGGGGTCCTCCTTGACAGGTAGTGCCTGTTCACAGCTGAGCTCTCTGGGCCAGTCCCATAGAATCCAAGAACTCTGGCAGTCTCCCTTCATCCCATCTCACCTTCCTGTCTCTTTATTGCAGCTGGTGGTGTCTCCACTGGTGCAGTCCCACCTCCACGCCAGGCTTCTGCAGAGATGGCTGCTCAAGTCCCTGAGTCACACCCTTGAGCCCTTTATCGAATGACTGTTCAGCCACACATTTTGTGTTCTCTGCAGAACAAGTTTCTCGCTCTCTTTTTTTTTTTTTTTTTTTTTGCAATATGGATAGGCTGAGCATACTCCAAATCTTTAAGTTCTGGCTCCTTTTGGCTGAACAATTCCCTCTTCAATTCATCTCTCCCCTTTCTCATTTCACTCAAAGCAATCAGGAGACACCAAGCTGCTCCTTCAACACTTTGCTTAGAAATTTCCTCAGCTGAATACATGATTTCATCACTTGCGGCTTCTGTCTTCCACAAAACACCAGAACACAGTTCAGCTAAGTTCTTTGCCGTTTTGCCTCTGCTCCAATTTCTAGTAACACATTCCTCTTTCTTCCTAAGACCTCACCGGAATTCCTGTTAATGTCCATATTTCCAGCACACAGTCAGTACCCTTCTAGCCTCTCCCCATTACCCAGGTCCAAAGCTGCTGCCACAGTTTTAGGTATTTGTTATGAAGTATCTCTTCTCAGTACGAAAATCCATCTCCATCAGTTCAGACTGCCAGAACAAAATGCTACAGACTACTGGGGAGCTTAACCAACAGAAATGAATCTCCTCATGGTTCTGGAAGCTGGAGGTCTGAGAGCAGGGTGCCAGTGTGGCAGGGTTCTGGTGACAGCCCGCTTCTGGGCAGCAGACAGTGACTTCTCATCGCGTCCTCGCTTAGAGGAGAGATGGAGCTAGCTCTCCAGCATCTTCTTTAAAGGACATCAACCCCATCTGGGGGGCTCCTCCTCATGAAATCTAATCATCCCCCAAAGGTCCCACATCCTGACAGCATCCCACTGGGAGTTAGGGCTTCGATATATGAGCTTGGTAGAGGGCACAATTCATTCCAGAGCAGGCGCCAGTGTGTAAGAACCAGGAGAGAGGGAGGAGGGTCACAGAGGTGGGAAGTGCTCTGGGAGATTGCAGAGGGCTCTTGAAGGGACCCCAGAGGTGGGTCAAGCACAGGCTCAGGGGACAAGTCTCCTCCCCACGGTAGTAAGTCAAACAGACAACTGCTGTGATCCTTATTTAGACCAAGTGCTCTGGAAACACTCAGAAGCAGGATGCTGATTTCCACTGGGAGTAGAGGGAGACTCAAACAAGACTCATCAAGTTCAACTTTCAATATTGGCTGGCAGACGAAGTGGGGTGAGGAACAGGTATGGAGATGGGAAACACGGAACATGGGGCTGGAACTCAGGGGCCTGGTCTATCTGAGATAAAGCTACTGGATTTGGGCAAAGGGGCTGGAATAGAAGTCATGGGGCTGGTGGTAATCAAGACACAAGGCTGGAAGAGGGAAGAAGGGAGAAGAGAGGGAAGAGGCCCCTGGAGATGGCTCAGACCTCAAACCTCCTGCCTGGCACTGAGACAGGCTGGGCTACTGGGGGATGCAGAGTGAATCTGGGAATCACACAGCCTCAGGTTCCTACAAGCATTAGATGAGAAGAATAACCCCACCGCACTGGCTTGAAGCCTTAGGATCTTATGGAGTTTTATCCTCTTAGGGCAATTGAGTTATAGAATCTCAGAGATTTCGGGTTTTTATATCACATTAGCTTTGAATCTTAAATTGCTCAAGTGTCAAAATCCTGGTCAGTTTCCCCTCCTGGTAATGATACTCTGCACTCTGCTCAGTGTTTTGCACACATTATGTCCTTTTGTCTCCATAACAACCCTGGGATGTGAAAATTTGCCTGATTTTCCAGCTGAAGAAACCCAGGCTTGGTGAGTATAGGTTATGGCTGAAGGTCAGACACCTTGCAATCAACACGACTAAGACTCACCCTAGATCTCTTGGCTTCTAAAGCCCATGCCCCCAGCCTCTTGTTAGTTCACCTCCTTCAAACCCTCTCGGCTAAGTGCTCACCCATCCTCTGTGCAGACCTCCAGTGATGGAAGCTCATTACCCTTCCCAGGGCCACCCATCCATTCCAGCTGTGGACACATCTCTGCTTCTCAGGGCATCCACCCCTTGGCCCCAAATCTGCACTGAGAAGAAGATAACCTTCACGTGGGACTCCTGTAGGGAGGGAGAGGTGGGATGGTGCTCACACAGAAGGGGAGAGTCTCAGGTTAGAAAGCTTCCGCTGTGGCCTCTCCCCCGCCTTCATGAAAGAGAGGGGAGTTTATCCGGAGGGAGGGAACCGGTTTGAGACATTGGGAGCAGGACTTCTGAAAGACAGATGAAGATGGAGCCCAGCATGCTGGGAGGGCTGCGCGGCTGCAGGGGCAGAGGGGGTGCAGCGCAGGGGGCGCCCAACACAGAGACGCAGGTCTCCTCCAAGGGCCCAGTGAGACTGGAGTCGTGTGCTCTGCCTTATTTTCTCTGCTCTTCTCTCTGAACACTTATTCTGCAGAGTATGCCTGGTGCCATCCATCCTCCCAGATGGCTTTTTAAGGGAAGCTGTTTGTTAAGTGAGAAAAGAAAAAGGGAGCTTGATCAAGAGGGAAGAACAGGGAGTGGCGCTGCAGCCCCAGGGGAGGAGACACTCAGGAACAGGGAGTCCAAGGGCAGGGGCAGGGAGGCGGGGCTCCAGGCTCAGGGGAGTCCCACGGCCAGAGCCCCACAGGCCATCACTGGCAGTGTCGGGCCCCGCTGTGTGCCCAGCTCTGGGTGAGCACTCTGGGCTCATTGTCCCATTATCTCCACACACAACCTGTGCACCAGGTCCCATAACTCTCTTAGTCTCTCTTAGTGAGAACAAAATATCACTGACTGGGTGGCTTATAAGCAACAGACATTTACTTCTTGCAGTTCTGGAGGCTGGAAGTCCAGGCATGGCTGGGTGCCAGCATAGCCATGTTCTGTTGAGAGCCTTCTGCTGGGCTGCAAACAGCTGCCTTTGTGTGGTATCTTTGCATGGAGAAGAGAGCATGAGCTAGCTTTCTGGTCTTCTTATAAGGACACTAATCCCATTCATGAGGGCTCCACCCTCAGGACCTAATTACTTCCCAATGGCCCACCTCCAAATATTATCAGATTGGAGGTTAGATTTCAACATATAAATTTTGGAAGGGTACAAACATTCAGTCCATAAAAATGACCATCCTCATTGCACAGATGGGAAGCCCACAGAAGCGCAGATACTTGCCCACAGTCACACAGCAAGTGAGAGGCAGTTTCAAGCCCAGGACTGTCTGACTCCAGTCTTGGCTTATAGTCATGCTATCATATAGCCTGACAGAGTCTGAATCTCTGGGCAAGAAGTCTAGGTTTCTGTCTTTTTTAAAGTTCCATCCCACCCCAGGGCATTCAAGTGCACAGCCAAGGTTAGGAACCCCTGAGCTCCCCCAAATTCCTCACTGTGCCGATGGAGAAATAAAGACACCCCCCCCCCCCACCACCACCACTCTTGAGGAGCAGCACTTGTACACGGTCACACTGCAGGTCAGAGGGTCTAGAACCCAAACCCATTCTCCAGTGAATCTCCAAGAGAAGCATCATGGAGCAGATCACTGGAGATGGATGAGGAGAGAGGCTTGGTTGTTACCCCATATCCCAGGGAGCACAGAAGGAAGGGTCTTGATCGATTCTGTTTCCACCTCCACATCCGGAGGCCTCTTTTCTCCTCCTCCCTCCTCAGTGCAGCCTGCCCCCATCCAAGTCAGGCATCGAGGAGCTGTGATGGATCACCTCTGTCCCTGGCTGCAGATGGCTCCTCCATTGCCTGATGCCAGCTGTTCCAGCCTGGTGTCTACAGCACTGGCTGAGCGAATGATTGTGGATGAGAAGAAGGGAGTGCCTGGGGCAAGGGGCTCTGAGCCAGGGATGTCACAGCAGAAAGCAGAGCAGCTTCCTCTCAAGGCTGCCCAACTCTAGACCCTGAAGAGTGTCCTTCCAAGCTTCAAAGAAAAAATATTACATCAAGTGAGGGGGCTCGGAGCATCTCAACCAATAAACAGTGCTGGAAAATGGCAGGCATGTTACACTCACAAACAGTGGCTTTGTCTTTTACCCGCAGCTCTCTGACCTTCTCATCTGTAAAGTGAGGATGGTCATTGCTGTGGCCTCAATGTTCCTGTCCTCTCAGCCAGTCCATCCTAAAGGAAATCAATCCTGAATATTCATTGGAAGGACTGATGCTGAAGCTGAAGCTCCAATACTTTGGCCACCTGATGTGAAGAGCTGACTCAGTGGTAAAGACCCTGATGCTGGGAAAGATTGAAGGCAGGAGGAGAAGGGGATGACAGAGGATGAGACAGTTGGATGGCATCACCAACTCAATGGACATCAGTTTGAGCAAACTCCAGGAGATAGTGAAGGATAGGGAAACCTGGCTTACCGCAGTCTATGGGGTTGCAAAGAGCTGGACATGACTGAGCAACTGAATAACAATAAAATGTATATGTTCAGACCTCCATTGTGATAACTGGAGGTGGGGCTGTTGGGAGGTAATTAGGTCAGTAGGGTGGAACCCTTACGAATGGTATTAGTGCCTTCATAAGAAGATCTGCTCCATTCCCCAGACCACAGGACAAGGCAAGGTGTGAGGTCCCAGCCAAAAGCCATCAAGGTGGAGGGATAAGGGGAAACTGCAGCAGGCCTGTTCCTGCTGACCTGGCCAGGGATCTCAGCACTCACTGCCTGCCCCTCGACCCCAGCCTGCTCCTCCCTGGAGTTTTCTATCCCAGAAAAGCCCTTGGAAACCCTAAGTAGCTCCCTCTCCTTCACCACTGCCTCAAAGTTGAATTAAGTCACTTAATTCCACTCTCGTCCCCATTAATTCACAAAGCATACCAAGGTCCACTGTGTGCCCACCCTGTACCTGAGACATAGTCATGACTGCAGTAGCCCTGTCCCCATCCTGTCACCTCGAGGTTGTGATATACCACCAGGGACAGTTCAGTTCAGTCACTCAGTCATGTCCAACTCTGCAATCCCATGGACTGCAGCACACCAGGCTTCCCTGTCCATTGGCAACTCCCAGAACTTGCTCAAACTCATGTCCATCAAGTCAGTGATGCCCTCCAACCATCTCATCCTCTGTCATCCCCTTCTCCTGCCTTCTATCTTTCCCAGCACCAGGGTCTTTCCAATGAGTCAGTTCTTCTCATCAGGTGGCCAAAGTATTGGAGTTTCAGCTTCAGCATCAGTCCTTCCAATGAGTATTCAGGATTAATTTCCTTTAGGATTGACTGGTTTGTTCTCCTTGCAGTCCAAGGGACTCTCAAGAGTCTTCTCCAACATCACAGCTCAAAAGCATCAATTCTTCAGGCTCAGCTTTCTTTATGGTCCAACTCTCACATCTGTACATGACTACTGGACAAGCCACAACTTTGACTAGATGACCTTTGTCAGCAAAGTAACACCAGGGACAGGAGCAGGTAAATGTGCAGATGATGAAATAAATACAGCTGTGCTGAAGGCTGTGCTTGGGACCTGGAGCTGCAGAGCAGGAAAAGGAGAGGAAACCCTGAGCAGAAGGGACTGGGGAGCAGGGGCCCCTGAGGTGGGGAGAGCTGGGGGTGCTTTTCTGCAGGGGGAGGCTTGGGTTCCCAGGCCAGAGCAGTCCCATCAGTGTGCCTGAAAGGATGCTGTGATCCCATTCCCTGCTTCTAAAACAGTTAATTCTCTGCTCCAGGCTGCCACTCACTCACAAGTTGCTGGCCCCACCCACAAGCCTGCTCTGCCCCTCAGGGACCTGTGCTTCCTCCTCTGACCTTCTTCTTCTCACTTTTCACTGAAGTGAACTCTGGCAAAGTCTAGAAATGTGAGTGTGACGTTCACTTTGTTCTTTGTAAAGTGCACTTTGGTAGTTTAGGCTTCAATAAATAGTCACTGGACACCTGTTAAGGAGTCAGGCTATTCTGTGCACTGTACGCGCTGGAGGGAGGGAGACAGCTGGGGGGCTATTGCAGTAGGTGGGTAAGTGGAGACCCAGAGGAGAGAGAGCGAGCCGTGCACCTGGCAGGTGAGGGCAGGTGGGGCGGGACCAGCTCCTCTGACTTCCTACCTAAGCTGCCCCGCCCCAGGCTACTGTGAGGCTTCAGGACACCTGGCAATGTGATGCAATGGCGGTGTAGCTGGGAAGTAGGAGGCACAGGCCAGGGCTGTGGGTGCTGGGATGTGCACCCTCGTGGGCTGCTGGGGGGTGAGGGGTGGGGCGTCCATCAGGACAACTTTCAGGAAGGTGACTGTGTGATAAAAACCCTGAGCCTGAGAAACACGGCTGCTCTGGACACCATGATTCCACAGCAGGAATCTGTCCTGAGGATGTGGTCAGGGACTCGGCACACGGGGCCCAGAACGTTCGTCGCAGCCTGATGTGCATAAGAGAAAAGCCTGAAATCCTCCAAGTGCCTGGCAGGCGAGGATGGTGGGGTAAATTATGGTGCATCTAAATGAGGTACAATTGCAAAGCTGTTGACATCATGCTTTTGAGGAATTTCAGTGATGTGGGAAAATGCTGATGATAGAATGGTAAGAAAAAGCATTGACTATGGAGATGTCCCAATCGCATAATATTTCAGTGTGTGCAGAGAGAAGGCAATGATGATGATGATGGTGGTGGCAGTGGTGGTGGCGGTGAGGATGAAGACTGCTCTTTACTGAGCCCTCGCTATATCCCTAGTTTTACTTCCATTAGCTCATAACCATCCTGTGTGATAAGAACCCTTATAGTCCTCATTTTACAGATGAGGAAACTGAGGCACAGGATGGTTAAGTAACTGGCCAAAGGTCACACAGCTGAGGCAGAGCTTGAGCCCAGATCCAGCAGCCTCCAAACTCTCCTCTATACTCTCTACTACTGCCTATACGTACCAGGCTGGAGGCAGGGTGAGGACACTGTGAAAGACGTCCCAGGAACTTCATGGAGGGAGGCAATAGTAATTAAAGATCACTCCTCCTTTCAAAAGCTGGCGTTGTTATCGCACAGCGACTCAAGCCCCGGATCAAGAGAAGTGGTGAAGGGCCGTGGACCAGCTCCATAGGCTTTAGACTCCATAGCCTCCCAAGCTCCTCCCTCCGGTCTGTTGCTTCTGGAGGCAGGGCAGCCTCAGGCTTGCAGCACCATGCCCCAAGGCCTCAGCACTCCCAGGTTGCTCTGGGGCACAGAGCTCTGCTGTGACCCCGTGTGCTCAGGTCCTCCTGTGAGCAGCCCCCATGACTCCTCCTGGCTGAGTGAGTCTCTGTAGCGTCCTTGAGTTTATCCAGGTGTCTCCGTTCCAGGCCATCGCAGTTGGAGTGAGGTAGAGATGGATGCTGGTGGTTGCCTGGTAACCCACACCAGGCTGGTTGGAGCTGCTTTTGCATCCATCACCTTCAGAGAAAGACAAATACTAGGGCAGGAGGATCTAGGAACCATCACTCAACAGCTCATCGGATGCAGAAGCCACAGTTCTTTTCTTGATTCAAGATGATTTATCAAATAATTTCCTTGAGCACTAATTTCCGCCATACATGCCCACCAT
Organism: Cephalophus harveyi; assembly: GCA_006410635.1. NCBI lineage: Eukaryota > Metazoa > Chordata > Mammalia > Artiodactyla > Bovidae > Cephalophus > Cephalophus harveyi. The sequence goes on from SJYT01028182.1 coordinate 584,179, forward strand.
CTTCACATCACCTCAAGCTCCCTGCATCTCTTGTGCCAAACCCAGGCCTCCTGGGAACTCAAAAGCAGGTGGGCTCTCTCCCCAGGCCATGTCCACATTCACACAACCAGTGAAGAGTCTCACGAGGCCACCTGAATTATCCCCCCCACAATGAGTGTGCCAGGGGCTTCCCTGATAGCTCAACAGTAAAGAACCCTCCTGCCAGTGCAGGAGACCCCAGAGACACGGGTTTGATGGCTGGGTCAGGAAGATCCCCTGCAGGACGAAATGGCAACCCCCTCTCAATTCTTGCCTGGGAAAACCCCATGGACAAAGGAGCCTGGGGGGCGGGGCGGGGCTACAGTCCATGGGGTCGCAACCCCCATGACTCCTGGCTGAGTGAGTCCCTGTAGCGTCCTTCAGTTTATCCAGGTGTCTCCGTTCCAGGCCATCGCAGTTGGAGTGAGGTAGAGATGGATGCTGGTGGTTGCCTGGTAACCCGCACCAGGCTGGTTGGAGCTGCTTTTGCATCCATCACCTTCAGAGAAAGACAAATACTAGGGCAGGAGGATCTAGGAACCATCACTCAACAGCTCATCGGATGCAGGAGCCACAGTTCTTTTCTTGATTCAAGATGATTTATCAAATAATTTCCTTGAGCACTAATTTTCGCTATAAATGCCCACCATCTTCACATCACTTCAAGCTCCCTGCATCTCTTGTGCCAAACCCAGGCCTCCTGGGAACTCAAAAGCAGGTGGGCTCCCTTCCCAGGCCATGTCCACATTCACACAACCAGTGAAGAGTCTCACGAGGCCACCTGAATTATCCCCCCCACAATGAGTGTGCCAGGGGCTTCCCTGATAGCTCAACAGTAAAGAACCCTCCTGCCAGTGCAGGAGACCCCAGAGACACGGGTTTGATGGCTGGGTCAGGAAGATCCCCTGCAGGACGAAATGGCAACCCCCTCTCAATTCTTGCCTGGGAAAACCCCATGGACAAAGGAGCCTGGGGGGCGGGGCGGGGCTACAGTCCATGGGGTCGCAAAGACGCAGACGCGATGAGTGACTGAGTGTGCACACGAGTGTGCGTGCACACGAGTGTGCGAACGTCTCGTCGGCTGCTCGTGTTGATGGATCAGGATGTTCTCCCAAATGTGATGCAGCAACTGGAGCAGAGGAGTGAGGCTGCCTGGAAGGATGCAGAGGGAATCGAGCACTCTTCCCTCCCCGACCCCTGTCTCTTATACACATCTGTGGAGGGATAAGGGGAAACTGCAGCAGGCCTGTTCCTGCTGACCTGGCCAGGGATCTCAGCACTCACTGCCTGCCCCTCGACCCCAGCCTGCTCCTCCCTGGAGTTTTCTATCCCAGAAAAGCCCTTGGAAACCCTAAGTAGCTCCCTCTCCTTCACCACTGCCTCAAAGTTGAATTAAGTCACTTAATTCCACTCTCGTCCCCATTAATTCACAAAGCATACCAAGGTCCACTGTGTGCCCACCCTGTACCTGAGACATAGTCATGACTGCAGTAGCCCTGTCCCCATCCTGTCACCTCGAGGTTGTGATATACCACCAGGGACAGTTCAGTTCACCCAGTTCTTAGTCATCTGCAAACCATTCAAAATTGATGGAAAATTTCACGTAGTTGCCTACAGTGAGAGGTGAGTTTGACCCAAGTCAAGGGTTCTGTGGTGAGGTTTAGGTGAGCCTGAAACAGGCAAAAACTGTAAAGGATGCACCAGGTACACAGACGCCCTCTGGGATCATCATCCCTTGAATGCCTCTCGTAGGATCTCTGCCCCAGACAGAATCCAGGCCACCCTTGCTCAAAGCTCATCTGCATTGTGGCCCCAGCTTCTCATTTTGCTGGCTCCAGTCTGCCCCCAGCTCTAGCCACGAGATTGTTTTAAAATCATAACCTCACTGAAGACCTCCCTTGACTCCCTACTTCCTAAGAATGCATTACCCTGGCATTCAAGCCTTTTACAACATGGACTGACCTCTCCCTCTATCCCATTTCCTTCTCATACTGCCCTTGGCTCTGGCCACACAGAGTTATTGTCCCAGTTTCCTGCACCAAGTTCTGCCAGACCTACAGGTTTTTGTTCGTTTCTCCTCTCTTGCCCTCCCCTCATCATTTCCCCGGTGGCTCAGATGGTAAAACATCTGCCTGCAATACGGGAGACCCAGGTTTGATCCCTGGGTTGGGAAGATCTCCTGGAGAAGGAAATGGCAACCCACTCCAGTATTCCTGCCTGGAGAATCCCAGGGACGGAGGAGCCTGATAGGCTACAGTCCACGGGGTTGCAAAAGAGTCGGACACGACTGAGTTACTTCACTTCACTTATCATTTCCCTGGCCAGTTCATGTTCATTAAACCCAACTTGCTTTACCACCTCCAGGAAGCCTTCCCGGATAACCCCAGACCCTTCCCTCTTTTAGGACCTGAATCAGTTATCTATTGACAAAGTCATGGAAACTCTTTGGTTATTGCTGCATTTTTACTCACTTCTCTGGGATCAGCTATCGGTTGGCTAGACTAGCTCTGCTGATCTTGAATGATTCACAAAAAAAGCCTGGAGACGGGGTGGGTCCATGGTTGTTGGCCAATCAGTGCAGGCTGACCTCTGTCTCTTATACACATCTAGATGTGTATAAGAGACAGCCTCAGGAGTTACAGTCAACCGTCCATATCCGCAGGTTCCGCATCCATGGATTCAACCAACCGTGCACTAATTGAAAAAAAATTTTTTTAATTCTGGAAACTTCCAAAACGCAAGCTTTGAATTTGCTGTGCACCAGCAACCATGTATGTAGGCTGTACACTGTATTTACAATGATTTACATAGCATTTACATTGTATTAGGTATTATCTAAAGATGATTAAGAGTGTACAGGAGGATATGTGTAGATTATATGCAAATAATACACAATTTTATGTAAAGGTTTGAGCATCCTTAAATTTTGGTGTCTGCTGGGGATGGGGGAACCCTGCAACCAATCCCCCTTGGGTACTGAAGGGGAACTGAAGGGCCACTTATGGATGAGAAAAACTGAGTCCCCAAGAAGTAAGCTTTTCCTGAATTAGTTACGGAAACTGAGCTTGAGTTCATGTTTTGTTGTTCGGTCACTCAGTCGTGTCTGACTCTGCAATCTCGTGGACGGCATGCAGCACGCTGAGCTCATGTTTGATGACCCCAGATCACCACATTGGCCCGAAGGAGGAACCCAGAATCTCTGGAAGGAGCAGACAGGAAGAGGTGCACACGTGGGGCTGGGCTAAGGTTTTCAGAACAAATTTACCCCCAACCAATGCCTTCATCTCCTCCCTCTAAGAGCCCCAACACACCCTACCTCCTGAGGCTGCCCAGCCCACCACGACTGCTTTGCCCCTGTGAAAATCCCTCCTTTCACTGTGCTGAAATTCATTTGTTCATTCATTCACTCACTCGTTCATATTGAGCACCTACTGTGTGCCAGGCAGTCTTCTCAGCCCCAGGCCCAGAGCAGCGAACTCAGTAGACATGATGTCAAGGAGGAGAAAAGTCAGACAGTGACTGGTGCTAGGGTGGAGGGACACTGACGCTGGGCCACCCTGGCCACCACCCGGGAGCGTCCACGCCTTTGTCTGACCCGTGCCACTCAGCTCGCTAATTAGGAAGCCACCAGCCCCGGACTCCCACAGGCCTGCCTTCTCCGAGTCTCGGCCACCTCCCAGCCTCCTTCATGGGGTCTCGGCCGGGAGGTGGAGGCTCCTGGAACTGCCAGGAGGCTGCCGTGGCTATCCCATAGGCAGTCTCTGTGGCTTTCTGCCAACCTGGGCTCTGCCTCTGCTTCTTGGGCCACAAGCTGAGCATTTGAAACTTAATTGGTTTTGCAATTAAAAGATGCCGAGAGCAGGTGATCCAATTAATTTACATAAACACATTTGGGAATGAAGCGTTCCCGCCTTCAGCGCATCCTTCAGTGTCTGCTCTTCCTCCGCATGCCCATCTGGCCACTCACACAGCCTGACGGAGAACTCTTCGCTCTGCCTTTTTCTCCGGAATGTCTCTGGTCTTGCTGATGGTTCTCCTTTGCTGTTGTTTTTTCATCACTAAATCGTGTCTGACTCTCTGCAACCGCCATGAACTGTAGCCCACCAGGCTCCCCTGTCCATGGTATTCTCCAGGCAAGAAGATTAGAGTGGGTTGCCATTTCCTTTTCTAGGGGATCTTCCCAACCCAGGGCTCAAACCCACATCTCCTGCATTGGCAGGCAGATTCTTTACCACCGAGCCACCAGGGAAACTCTGGTTCTCATTTAGAAGTAACATAGTTTTCTCTGTCTCACTGACAAAGAGACAGAGGGTCAGGGAGGTGCAGCGATGCACACCAGGTGTGCAGCAAGTAGGCAGAGGAGGGACCCCAGTCTCCGGCTCTTCCAGCTTCTGGCCTCACGGCTCTTCCTGTCCAACCACACCCTTAGAAGCCAGAAAAGTCCGAGCTCAAAGAGAGGCAGGAGTCCTTTCTCCAAATAATGCAACCTGGTGTATTTAGTGCCCACTCCATACTGGCTCCACACCAGGCGTTGAACTTACATCAGCACTTCCGACCCTCACGACAGCCTTCAGTGGGGCATCGTGCTCCAGTTTTACAGATGAGGAAACTCAGTAACCCAGTGAACCCACTCAGCAGGGGGTTAGAGCCTCAGCCTCCTCTGGCTTTTGGTTATTGTGTTCTTTCCACCCCCTGCATGCGTGCTTAAGAAAAAGACTTCTGCAATCAATGAGAGAGGGGGAACCAAGCCTCTCCCTAAATAAATGGGGCACATTTTTTTAATACCTACTGTGTGCCTGGAAGCATTTCAACACATGTGCACAGGCCTATGCTGGGTACTTTGTCTTATTCTCATTTGATCCTCACAAGAGTCATTTAAAGTACAGGTTATCCTTCCCATTTTACAGAGGAGGAAACTGAGATGCAAGGCAATCAGGGAACACACTCAGAACCATAGAGCAAGCAAGTGAAGGAGGCAGAATGGGGACACAGGTCCTCCTGACCTCATAGACCCTTCTGCCCGGGGAGGTACCTGTTCTGTGGTCTCCAGGGCAGCAGTGTATCCCCCTCAGTTACTGAGAGCCCCTCATCCAGGGATGGGGCAGGTGGGGAGGACAAGCCACAGCTGCTTGTGTCTGCCATCAGGGGGCTTAGATCCTGGCCCTGCCGCTTTTCAGGCATGTGGCCCAAGCACGTTACCTGCCTCACTGGGCCTTTCCTGGCTCTAAAATGGGCTCATAAGAGGACCTTCTTGTAAATCCAGGATGCTTTGCTAGGCTGAGTAAGGAGGCAAAGTCCTGTCTCAGCCCTTGTTGGGTTTTTTTTCACGGCATCTACCTCACTGTGTCTCTATTTCAGTTAGTTGTCTGTTTGAGGGGTTTTGACCCCATCTTCTTCACTTGAACGTGAACCCCATGAAGAGGGGACCACATCTGTTGATTCACTCATCTTCCCAGGTCTTAGCCTGAGGCCAGGCCCATAGTAGGTGCTCAGTGAAAAGTTTCGAATGAGTGAGTGGAGGTATAGACCCCCTGGCACACCGTGGGTGCCCAGCCGTTAGTGGACATCAGTCTGTATTCTCTGAATCCTGCAGTGACCTGTATACACCACTGGGTGATCCGCTTGCCTCTCACGGCCTCTCTCCCCATCCTGTTTCCCGCTCACCCTCAGCATGTCCCCTGCCCCATCCAGGGGGGCATTTATAAGCAGCCACAGGACACTGACCAGTACTCTTGAGTTTGTTTGCAAGTTGCAAGAATGAGTCCTGAGCACTGCAGAGGCCCTGACATCCGGCCAGGGTCTTTACTCTCTTGGTGACCCTGTGGCCCAGACTTAAACAGGGGTCTCTGAGAGAGCCTGGACTTGAGTACTTGCCTGTGTAACCTACTCCCATCCATCTGGCCACAGCCACCTCCTCGTGGTCTGAAGCCCCACCTGGAGGCCTCCACGTAGAGCTCACCCCCCTTCCCTTCTCTTCTTCAAGGAGGGCACCCAGGACTTTTACCTGCCCCCTCGTCCCATCACTCACGCCCCATCCCTTTGTCCCTCTGTGACCATTGTCAGGCTCCCTCTGGCTATGTGGGGCCCTGAACTGAGCACACTCAGACCTTTATTAAGCCCCCACTGTATGCACAGCACCTACCCTTGAGTCGCCTACCCCTGAGGGAACATCCTCCCCCTTATTCCTGAGGTGCCCAGTTTCAGAGTCTTACGGAGTCTTCCCATTCCTCAGACACACCAAGCACATGTGTGCCTCAGGCCCTTGGCATGTGCTGCCCCCTCTGTCTGGAAGTCTTTACCCTCACTTATATGAATGACTTGGTTGTTGGTTGGGTGTCTGGGCAAGATGATGAAATCCTAAAATCCTGTGATTCTGACATCTGACTTTAGGTTTTATAGTTTAAGATTTTATTAAAAGCTCTAAAATGCAGTAACGTGAGTCCAGGTTTTGATTTCCGGATTCTAAAATGCTGAGATTCTCATGAGTGAACCTTTGCCCTGGAGAAAAACCCACCGGAATTTCCCATCGGCTGAGAGTGGGTTTTCCCTCTGTCTGGGTTTCCCACTCAGCCCCGAAAGGCACCATGGGAATGTAGCTTTTTGTGTCTTACACACAGTAAATCTATTCTGCATTTTTAGCACCATATGCTCACCTTGTCTAATATTCTGATCTCCTGCATAAATATTAGAAGATGATGAATCTTTGCAGATTTTCTGTGTAGAGGACCTAAGTCTTCGGGGAAGGGATTTTGACACCAAGCTCTGTTCTTGCACTCACTGTGAGGCAGACTGGTGTTACGCTACAGCAAGCCCAGAAGAGGACAAGGGACTGAGCGGGGCCCTTTGTCTGCAGAGGCTACAGGCTACCGTGGGGACAGACCAGGAGGGCAATTTCCTTCAGGTCAGAGTGGTACATTTTGAGAGCAAAGAACTAGCTTGTGCTGGAGATAAGACTACCCCATTTTAAAGAAGGGAAAACCACCACCCAGGCAGGTTTTTCAAATTGCCTGGAGCCACAAACACAGCTAGAAGATAGCAGTTCAGTAACTTTTAACCCCGCTCCAGGCTGTAAAGCTCATCTTGAGGGAGTTAAAGAGAGACCGTTCAGAAGCTGAAGCTGTGAAACTGCCCACACCCCTCATCAATGTCAATTACACCTTCCTGCAAATACTCTTCCTCATGCCACACAAGCACAGCATCCCCATTTAATCAATGCACAATGTTAATTAAACATAGGTTGATTATCAAGGGATGCATTTAGGCACCATGTAATTAACTCACAATAACACAGAAGGCAAGTACGGGATCTCATGAATACAGTAACCTTGCAAGCATCATGTGAGACTCTTCACTGAAGCCTTAAATCTACTGCCCAGTTCTCATTCATCTGCAAACCATTCACAGTTGATGGAAAATTTCGGGTAGTTGCCTACAGTGAGAGGTGAGTTTGACCCAAGTCAAGGGTTCTGTGGTGAGGTTTAGGTGAGCCTGAAACAGGCAAAAACTGTAAAGGAAGCACCAGCTACGCAGACGCCCTCTGGGATCATCATCCCTTGAATGCCTCTCGTAGGATCTCTGCCCCAGACAGAATTCAGGCCACCCTTGCTCAAAGCTCATCTACATTGTGGCCCCAGCTTCCCATTTTGCTGGCTCCTGTCTGCCCACAGCTCTAGCCACGAGATTGTTTTAAAATCATAACCTCACTGAAGACCTGCCTTGACTCCCTACTTCCTAAGAATGCATTACCCTGGCATTCAAGCCTTTTACAACGTGGACTGACCTCTCCCTCTATCCCATTTCCTTCTCATACTGCCCTTGGCTCTGGCCACACAGAGTTATTGTCCCAATTTCCTGCACCAAGTTCTGCCAGACCTACAGGTTTTTGTTCGTTTCTCCTCTCTTGCCCTCCCCTCATCATTTCCCCGGTGGCTCAGATGGTAAAACATCTGCCTGCAATACGGGAGACCCAAGTTTGATCCCTGGGTTGGGAAGATCTCCTGGAGAAGGAAATGGCAACCCACTCCAGTATTCCTGCCTGGAGAATCCCAGGGACGGAGGAGCCTGGTAGGCTACAGTCCATGGGGTTGCAAAAGAGTCGGACACAACTGAGTTACTTCACTTCACTTATCATTTCCCTGGCCAGTTCATGTTCATTAAACCCAACTTGCTTTACCTCCTCCAGGAAGCCTTCCCGGATAACCCCAGACCCTTCTCTCTTTTAGGACCTGAATCAGTAATCTATTGACAAAGTCATGGAAACTCTTTGGTTATTGCTGCATTTTTACTCACTTCTCTGGGATCAGCTATCGGTTGGCTAGACTAGCTCTGCTGATCTTGGATGATTCACAAAAAAAGCCTGGAGACGGGGTGGGTCCATGGTTGTTGGCCAATCAGTGCAGGCTGACCTTGACTGGGGTGACCAGAGAAACTTGGCTCTGCTCCCTTAGTCTCTCATCCTCTAGAAGGTCAATGTGGGCATGTTCTCACAGCAATGGTAGAGATGCAAGAGGCAGCCTCAGGGCACAGCCTTTCATGGTAGTTTCACATCTGCCGGCATGCCCCTGCCAGAAGCCAGCCATATGGGGGAGCCATATGCTTTCTGTCAAGGGATGGGACAGGTGCCCATCCACACTGGAAGGGCGCTGCAAAGTTACAAGGCAAGGGTTCCGATGCAGAGAGGGAATGAGGAATTGGGGCCAACAACACATTGTACCACTGAGCATTGTGCATTCATCTTTCAAAGCTCTTAAGACACTGCAAGGTAGTGACATTTTAATTTTTTTAAAACAGCTTCATTGCGGTAGAGTTGACATGCAATAAACTGTGCATATTTCATGTATCAATTTTGATGAATTTGACATATGTATATACCCATGAAATCACCACCACAATCAAGATAATAAACAGCCTGTCTTAATCCTTTCGAGGCTGCTGTAACAAAAATACTATAGACAGGTGGTTTAAACAACAATTATTTCTCACCTTCTGGAGACTGGAAAGACCAATATGAAGATGCCGCCAGATTGGTGTCTCATGAGGCCCCACCTCCTGGTTCATAAATACCATCCTTTCATTGCTATTTCCTCACTTGGAAGGAGAGAGAAGGAGCTCTCTGGCAACTTTATTTTTTTTCTTCCAATTTTATTGAGATGTAATTGACTTATACCACTGTATAAGTTTAAGATATACAGCATAATGGTTTGATTTACATACATCGTGAAATGATTATTACAATAAGCTGAGTGAACATCCATCATCTCATAGATGCAAAATTAAAGAAATAGAAAAAAAATGTTTTTCCTTGTAGTGAGAACTCTTGGGTTCTACCCCCTTTGTACAACTTTCATGTATAACATCCAGCAATATTAATTATCTTTATCACGTTGTACCTTACATCTCCAGTATTTATTTATCTTACAACTGGAGGTTTGTACCTTTTGATTGCTACCTTCCAGTTCTCATCCTCTGCCTCTGGTAACCATAAATCTGATCTCTTTTTCAATGAGTTGAGTTTGTTTGCTTTGTTTCTTTTTGAGGTTTAATTGACCTACAATAATATGCTTGTTCCTGTTATGCAACATACTCATTTGTAATTCTATACATTTGAAACTGATCACCATAAGTCTAGTTATGCATCACCACACAAAGATGCAGCATAGTTATTAAATATATTCCCCACAGTGTGTATTTCATATCCATGGTGTTTATTTTGCAACTGGAAGTCTGCATCTCTTAATCTCCCTCCCCTAATTGTTTCCTTCCAACCCCTTTCTTCTCCAGCAATCACCTGTTTGTTATCTGTTTCTAAACTGCTTCTGTTATCGTTGTTCATTTGTTTTGTATTTTAGATTTCAATATAGATCCACCAGTGCTATTGCAAATGGCAGCATTTCATCCTTTTTGTGACTGAGTGATCTTCCATACTGTGTATATATTTATACATCTTCTTTGTCTGTTCATAGGCTGACAGGCGCTTAGTAGCAGTAGTAGTGTTAGTCACTCAGTCGTGTCTGACTCTGCAACCCCGCAGACTGTAGCCTGCCAGGCTCCTCTGTCCATGGGATTCTCCAGGCAAGAACACTGCTGTGGGATGCCATTCCCTTCTCCAAATAGGCACTTAGGTTGCTTTTATATCGTGGTTATTGTAAGTAATGCTGCAATGAACTTAGTGGTGTGTATATCTTTTCAATTTAGTGTTTTTGTTTTCTTCCTTTGTGGTTCAGCTGGTAAAGAATCTACCTGCAATGCCGGAGACCTGGGTTCGATCCCTGGGTTGGGAAGATCCCCTGGAGAAGAAAACGGCTACCCACTCCAGTGTTTTGGCTTGGAGAATTCCATATATATCTTTTCAATTTAGTGTTTTTGTTTTCTTCCTTTGTGGTTCAGCTGGTAAAGAATCTACCTGCAATGCCGGAGACCTGGGTTCGATCCCTGGGTTGGGAAGATCCCCTGGAGAAGAAAACGGCTACCCACTCCAGTGTTTTGGCTTGGAGAATTCCATGGACTCTATAGTCCATGGGGTCACAAAGAGTCAGACATGACTGAGCGAACTTCACTCACTGTCTTCAGATAAATATGCAGGAGTGGGATTGCTGGACCATATGGTAGCTCAATTTTTAATTTTTTGAAGAATCTCCTTACTGTTTTCCATAATTGTTGTTGCTGTTCATTTCCTCAGTGGTGTGCAATTTTTTGTGACCCCATGAACTTCAGCACACCAGTCTTCCCTGTCCTTCACTATTTCCCAGCGTTTGCTTAAACTCTCATGTCCATTGAGTCAATAATGCCATCCAACCGTCTCATGTTTCTGTTTTTTAATATGCCGTCTAAGTTGGTCAAAGCTTTTCTTCCAAAGAGCAAGCATCTTTTAATTTCACGGCTGCCGTCACCATCCGCAGTGATTTTGGAGCCCAAGAAAATAAAGTCTGTTACTGTTTCTAATTTTTCCCTACCTATTTGCCCTGAAGTGATGGGACCAGATGCCATGGTCTTAGTTTTTGAATGTTGAGTTTTAAATCTACTTTGTCACTCTCCTCTTTCACCTTCATCAAGAGGCTCTTTAGCTCCTCTTCACTTTCTGCCATTAGGGTGGTGTCCTCTGCATACCTGAGGTTATTGATATTTCTCCTGGCAGTCTTGATTCCGGCTTGAGCTTCCATAGTGGCTGCATCAATTTACATTCCTGTCAATGGTGCACGAGGCTTCCTTTTTTATCCACATCCTTGCTAACACTTGTTATCTGTTATCTTCTTGATAATAGACATTCTAACAAATGTGAAGTGATATCTCATTGTGATTTTGATTTGTATCAAAATTTATAAATAGTAATGATTAATGATGTTGAGCACATTTTTCATGTGCCTGTTGAACAGCTGTACATCTTCTCTGGAAAAAATGTCTATTTCTCTGCCTATTTTTTAATTGGATTATTCTTTTTTTTTTAATCCTGAGCTATGTGAGTTCTTTGTATATTGTGGACATTAACCCTTTATTGGAAACACTGTTTGCAAATTCTTCTCTCATTTAGTAAATGGACTTTTCCTTTTGTTGATAGTTTCCTTCACTGAATGCAGAAATTTTTTAGTTTGATATAGTCCCATTTGATTATTTTTGCTTTTGTTTGCCCAAGGACAAATTTGCGAAAATATATTACTAAGACAAATGTCAAATAGCTCACTGCCTAACGTTTTCTTCTAGAAGTTTAATGGTTTTAGGTCTTATATTTAATCCCGTAATCCATTTTAAATTTATTTTTTTGTACATGATATGAGAGAATAGTCCAATTCGATTCCTTTTCTGTGGCTATTCAGTTTTCCCAAGACAGCTTGTTGAACTTATGTTTTCCCCATTTTATATTCTTGTTAAAACTAATTGCCCATGTAAATATGTGTTCATTTCTGGGCTCTTTATCCTATTCTGTTGATCTGGGTGTCTGTTTTGGGGCCAGTAGCATGCTGTTTTAGTGAGTTAGCTTTGTAGTACAGTTTGAAATCAGGGAGTGAGATACTTCCAGCTTTGTTCTTCTTTCTGAAGATGGTTTGACTGTTCAGGGTCTTTTGTGTTTCCATGCACATTTTTAGAATTATTTGTTAACTTGAGTTTTTAGCCATTTGCATTTAAATTAATTATTAATAGCTATCTTTTTATTGCCATTTTGTTAATTGTTTTAGCTTGTTATTGTAGTTCTCTTTTGTTCTCTTCTTCTGTTGATTTAATAACTGTCTTTAGTGTTGTGCTTGGATTCCTTTCTCCTTTTGTGTACCTATTCTAGATTTTTGTTTGTAAAATGCATTTTAACACCTTTCATTTTTACTCACCACTCCCACACATTTACTGTTTCTGACATTATACTTTACATCTCTTTGTTTTGTGTATCCCTTAACTACTTATTGCGGATACGGATGATTTTACTACTTCTGGTTTTTTTTTCTTTTACTTTATTTTACTTTACAATACTGTATTGGTTTTGCCATACATCAGCATGAATCTGCCACGGGTGTACACGTGTTCCCAATCCTGAACCCCCCTCCCACCTCCCTCCTCATACCATCCCTCTGGGTCATCCCAGTGCACCAGCCCCAAGCATCCTGTATCCTGCATTGAACCTAGACTGGCGATTCATTTCTTATATGATATTATACATGTTTCAATGCCATTCTCCCAAATCATCCCACCCTCTCCCTCTCCCACAGAGTCCAAAAGACTGTTCGATACACCTGTGTCTCTTTTGCTGTCTGGCATACAGGGTATACAACGAATTAAAGACAATCTCTTTAACAAGTGGTTCTGGGAAAACTGGTCAACCACTTGTAAAAGAATGAAACTAGAACACTTTCTAACATCATACACAAAAATAAACTCAAAATGGATTAAAGATCTAAACGTAAGACTACTTCTGTTTTTTAAAAAAATATTTGTCTAGCTGCGTGGGGTCTTAGTCGCGACGTGCAGGATCTTTCACTGCGGCTCGTGGACTCTCTGGTTGTGGTGCTTGGGTTCAGTGGTTGCAGCAGCAATGCTCTCTGGCTTTAGCATGTGACCCAAGTTGCTCTGCAACACGTGGGAATCTTTGTTCCCTGACCAGGGATTGAGCCTGTGTCTTTACTTTCCAAGGTAGATTCTTAACCACTGGACCACAGGGAAGTCCTCTCCTTTTGTCTCTTAACCTTCCTCCTAGCTTTGTACATGGATGATTTACTTCCTTTATCGCATATTCGCCTTTACCAGTGAGATTTTTCCTTTTGCATTTTTCATGTTTCTTGTTGTAGACTTGTCTTTTTCTCTTAGAGGAGTTCCTTTAGCATTTCTTATAAAGCTAGTTTGGTTGTGCTGAACTTTTTTAGCTTTTGCTTATCTGTCAAACTTCCATCAAATCTGAATGAAAGCCTTACAGGGTAGAGTATTCTTGGTTGTAGGGTGTGTTTGTTTGTTTTCACTTTCATTATTTTATAACATGCCATGCCTTTCTGGTCTGTAGAATTTCCACTGAAAAGGTAGCTGATATTGTATAGGAGTTCTTTTGACTATAACTGGCTATTTTTACCTTTCTACTTTTAATATTCTGTCTTTATACTAATTTTTTATTTTAATTACACTGTGTCTTGGTATGGTCCTCTTTGGGTTGATCCTGTTTGGGACCCTCTGTGCTTCCTGGACCTGGATGTATTTTTCCTTTCTTGGGTTAGAGAAATTTTCAGCTATTACATCCTCAAATATACTTTCTGCCTCTTTCTCTCACTTCTCTTCCTCTGGGACCCCTGTGATGCTAATGTGCTTGATGTGTCTTGTATTGTCCTCGTTTTCTTTCTTTATTCTGTTAAGCTTCAGTGATTTCCACTTCTCTGTATTCAAGCTCACTGATTCATCCTGCTATATTATCTACCTTACTGTTGAATCCTTTTAAGGTGTTATTCATTTCAGTTATTGCATTTTTCATCTCTATTCTGTTCTTATTTATATTTCTTAATTCTCTGTTAAAAACTTCTAACTTCTCACTCTGTTTGTTCAATCTTCTCCTTAGTTCTTTAAACATCTTCACAATCATTGCCTTGAACTCCTTTTTGAGTTGCCTATCTCTGCTTCACTTAGGGCTTTGCTGGTGGTTCAGATGGTAAAGAATCTGCCTGCAATGCAGGAGACCTAGGTTTGATCCCTGGGTCAGGAAGATCCCTGGGAGAAGGGACTGGCTACCCACTCCAGTATTCTTGCCTGGGAAAGAATGTTCAGTTCTTCTCATGTTTTATCTTGTTCCTTCATTTGGAATATATTTTTCTGTTGCCTCATTTTGCCTAATTTTCTCTTTTTATTTCTATGCATTTCATTGGTTGATTATGTTTCCCAACCATAGAAAAGTAGCCTTTTGTAGGGGATGTCCTATGCATCTCAGCAGTGCACTCCCCTTTGGTCACCAGAGGTATATGTTCCAAGGCTACCCCTATATGGACTGAATAGGGTCTTTTGTTATAGAAGAATGACTGTGGCTGGTATAACATATGTGGCTGGTCCATGAACCAGTTGGTTGCCAGGCTCTGACTTGTATGTAGGCTGTCAGCTGGTCCAGGTCCGGGGATGCCTGGCTGTGGAACCACAGGATATCCTGGGGCTATTGCTGGCCCACTGGCAGGCAGAGCTAGGTTCTGGAGTGAGTAGTTGGGCCAGGGTTCCCAGATCTAGTGTCAGCCTGCTGATGATCAGTCTAGTTTCTGACATCACTGGCTGTGGGGTCTGGGATATTTAAAAACTGGTGATGGCTGGTGAGTGGGGCTAGATCTTGGTATGTCTGGTTGAGAGGTATCAGAAGGTATCAAAGGTATCAGAGCTAGTGTTCACCTGTTCCTGGGTGAGACCAGGGCCCAGAGGGTCCAGGGCTAATGTCAGTCTGTTGGTGGGTAGGGCTTGGGTCCAGGGGTTCACACGGCTATTGCTGGCTCACTGATGGATGGAACCAGGTCCCAGGATTCTTGGCTACAGGACTCCCAGGGGTCCTGGAGTTGGTTTTGGCCAACTGGTTGGTTGAGTCATTTCTGGACCTGGCTGGCTGTGGGAATAGGGGTCCAGGGTATCCTAAGCTGGTGTTGGCCCCCTGGTGAGTAGGGCTGCATGCTGGGGCTCCTGGCTGAGGAGTTCAGGGAGTCCTGGAGCTGATGCCAGGCTGCTGGTGTCTTGACATGGCTGGTTGTGGGACAGCTGTAGTCCTGCCTCTGGTGGCCGCCTGCTGGTGGGTGTGGCCTGGGCTCAGGTATATCCTGGGGCTGGTGGTCACCCTCTAGTGGCTGAAGGTGAGTCCTGGGGCTAGTGCTGGTTCACTGGTTCACTAGTAGGACACCCTGGGTGTCCTAGGGTTGGTGTGTTGGCCCACTGGTGCGCAGGACTGGGTTCCAGGGTGTCCTTGGGCTGATGCCCGTGCACCGGTGGGTGAGGCTGGCCCCACAGCTAGTGCAGGTCCATGGGGGAGTTCAGCTGGGTCCCAAGGTCCTTGACGCAGGGCCCTGGGGTTCTGGGGCTAATACCAGTGCACTGGGCATGTAGGGCTGGGTCGTGGACCCTCTGTGGGACAGGGCCAGGTCCTACTTAGCTGTGGGCTCATGGGGTCTTAAGGCATCAGGCCTGCAGGTGGGTGAAGCTATGTCTCTGCCCAGCTAGTTGCTTGACCTGAGAGGTATTCCAGTACTAGTGCCAACAGGCTGGTGGGTGGGTTCAGTTCCCAGCATTAATAAGCTAGATGGACGGTTCCAAAATGGCACTTGCCAGCACCAGTGTGGCAAGAATAAACTCCCTAAAATAGCTGCCATTGCCATCTATGTTCCTTGAGTGAACTTCAGTTGTCTCCTGACTCTCTGGGAATCTATCCAAGATCAGCAGGTAAGTCTAACCCAGACTCTTTTCAAATTACTCCTCCACCCTGGGTTCTGGGGTGTGTGAATTTTGTGTGGAGTCTCTGACTCACCATGAAGTAAGACCTGCTGGCCTTAAAGCCAAGTGTTCTGTGGGCTTATCTTCCCAGGGCAGGATCTTCAGGCTTCGGAGTCCAATGTGGGACTTGAGCCACTTGCTCCTTGGGGAGAACTTCTGCAATTGTAACGCAATTGTAACTATCCCCCCACTGTGGGCCTTGATATGAGTCTTGTTTATGCCCTGTCTTTGCCCCTCCTACCTAGCTCATTGTGGTTCCTTCTTTATATCTTTGGTTGTAGATCTTTTCCACCAGTGTTATGGTCTTTTACATCAGTAGTCTCTCTGTAATAGTTGTAATTTTGGTGTGCCCAAGGAAAGAGGTGAGCTCAGAGTCTTCCTACTTCACCATCTTGTCTACCTGGGGCCTGTTTTATTAAGGCACTAACCACTCACGAGGGTTCCACCATCATGACCTAATCAACTATCAAAGACTCTCACCTTCCAACACCATTACATTGGTGGTTAGGGTTTCAACATAGGAATTTGTGTGGCAAACTTCAGGTAATAGCAATAGACATCACCCTCAAATGACCCTGCTCTTCTGTAATCTCTCCTTCACATTTCTCATCTCCACATCCACTCTAGGCAACCATCAATCTGCTTTCTATTTCTATCAGTTTGTTTTAATTTTCTAGAATTTTACCTAGTGCAATCATATGGGATATGTCCTTACTTGTCTGGCTTCTTTTGGTCCATATAGTTATACTGAGACTCATCTATGTAGTATTTGTATGTGTGTGTATGCTTAGTCTCTCGGTCGTGTCCAACTCTATGTGACCCCGTAGACTGTAGCCCAACAGACTCTTCTGTCTATGGAACTCTCCAGGCAAGAATACTGGAGTGGGTAGTCATTTCCTTCTCCAGGGGATCTTTCTGATCCAGAGATTGAACCCAGGTTTCCTGCATTGTAGACGGATTCTTTACTGTTTGAGCCACCAGGGAAGCTCCGATGTTGTATATATCAACATTTAATTCCTTTTTATTGCTGAAGAGTATTTCATTGTATGGGTAGACCACAATTTGTTTATTCATTCACCTTCTGATGAACATATGCATGCTTTTTTCCCCTTGTTCATAGTTGCTATAAATAAGACCATTATGAACTTTTGTGCCCAAACATTTGTACAGATGAATGTTTTCTTCTGGGCTTCCCTTGTAGCTCAGTTGGTAAAGAATCTGCCTGCAATGCAGGAGACCTGGGTTCGATCCCTGGGTTGGTAAGATCCCCTGGGGAAGAAAATGGCAACCCACTCCAGCATTCTTGCCTGGAGAATCCCATGGACAGAGGAGCCTGGCGGGCTACCATCCATGGGGTCACAAGAGTTGGACACGACTTAGCTACTAAACCACCACCACCATGCTTTCTTCCCTCTTGGGGAAATACTTTGGAGTGAAATAACCAGATCATGTGGTGGCATATTTTCAGCTTTTTAAGAAACTGCCAAACTATTCTCCAAAGTGTCTATACTCGCCTGCATCCCTACCGGTGGTACGGGCAAGTTCCAGTTGCTCCTTATCCTCTCTGGTGCTTGGTATTGTTGGCTTTATTTTTCCAACCTAGTGTGGGTGAAATGATGTCTCACTGTGGCTTCATTTTGCGTTTCTTTAATAACTAACAATATTAAGCATCTTTTTGTGTGCTCATCAGCTATCCCTATCTCTTCTTTGCTGCAGTATCTGCTCAAAAGCCATCTTTTTAACCAGGTACTTTGTTTTGTTAGTATTGACTTTTGGAAGTTCTCTGTGTGTTCTGAATACAGACCTTTATCAGATATGTATTTGGCAAATTATTTTCTCATAGTCTCTGGCTTGATTGGGTGACACGCTTACACATTGATCTTCTTTTGTCCCCACAATCATAATTGGTAACAGCTTGGCCAAGAAAGCCAGTGTTAATAGAACATGGCAGCATCTGATCCATCCCCTCCATAAAAATAAAATGAGTGCCAAAAATTAACAAGGGAAGTCTTATCAGATTCATCTTCCTGCCCCAGATTACCCTGACTCTGGGAATGCCATTTTACAAATCGTGGTTACAGTTGGGGGCAGGCATGGCAGGTGAGAGGAAGATTAGATACTTGCCCAGCATCATTTTCTTGATCCAAGATCGCCCCTTAATGGGCCAGGCTCACCCACCTCACTGCTCAGCTCAGCCCCCTTGGAGCTCTGTGAAGCTCCAGATGAGAGATAGAAGCATCAGTTTCAACTCCCAAGTTTCTGATGAAAACAAGTGTTTTCATTCAACAGGCAAATATCTCAGTGAGATGGATGGGAGGAGAGCTGTGACTGAGGAGAGTCAATTTCTGTTCCTCCAACTGAAGTTGCAGAGGGAGGGACGATGGGGAGAGGAGAGGAAGGAGAAGGTTGTGCACACACAGGGCATAATTCCCACGATCCATGTCCTGTCCTGGGCCTGCACTTCCTGAGGGCACCTTTCCCTTGTATATGCAAATAACTTGCCCTCAGCCTGGACCCGAGATGGGGATGTCCAGCCCTGTTATCATGACCACGAGGAGTCTTGGTGTTGGGAAGTGCCCCCCAGGTCCACTTGTCCTGAGATCCAGATGGAATCCTTGGTCCTCCACAGTCTCTTCTGCCTGCCTGGCCTCCTGCAGCCGCCAGCTTTCCTCTGGCCACATCACCCAAGCCTGGGAAACCTGCCAGCCTCCTCCATTTCCCACAGGATCACTAAGAGGAGGCTGTTACCTGCACTGATGCTGCAGAAGCTTAGAGCGCAGCTTAGGGAATCACAGCACCAGAAGGAAACAGACATCCCTGCCCCGGGCTTCCAGGAATCTCCCTGGCCAGCCGCTCCCTTCTTTGACCCCCAGCATGTTGCTCTTGTGTTAAACCCCTAACTCAGAGTCCCTCTCTGCCGCCCAAATGCCATATTCCCCAGACCCACCCATCTCAGGCTGTCAGAGTCTCACCCGATTTCAGGGTGCTGCTAAGAACCAGTGCTAAGTTCTAGATCCTGAGCCCTGCCTCTGCACATTCCTGGAAGCCCGGAAACAACTTTCTTTTCCCCAAGAGAAGAATCATCTGCCCCAGGCTCCAAGCAGCACACTTGAAACCCAGGTCCAAATCCCAACTGTGCCAACGACTACCGGGGCCTTAAACAAGCTCCTTAACCACACTGTGCCTCAGTCTGGCCATTTATAAAGGCAGAATTGTAGCCTATAGGCCATAGAGTTTTTGAGAGGATTAATGATTTAAAACCTTTAATGGATTTAGAATAGTGCCTGACATACACCAAATGCTCAACTAACGTGAACACACATACGACCCCCTTCCTGTTCCCACAAAAGACTTGCTCTAGGTGCATCCAAGGCTGGGCTGCTTTCTCTGTAGATGGGCTGGAAGCGGGGGGGAGGGAGGAGCAAAAGATGAACATCTGTGTCCCCAGCTGAGGAAGCCTCAGAGGGCCAGGGAGGAGGGAGCTGGCCTTGTGCACACACCAAGGAACTCAGGAAGCACTTTGTGAGGCTGTGAGTGCTGAGACAGGGCAAAAATGGGCTGAAGTGTTGTCCGTGGAGGCATGAGGGGGCAGAGGGCACATGGGCTGTCAGGCAGAGAGTCCCATGGCTGGGGATGCATCCTTTGAAGGTTGAATCTGTACAGGAGTATGCAGCTGTGGAAATGAATGCTGGCATGAATAAAGGTAACCCATACACTCAACTCATTCTGTTCTTTGTTTATTCAACTTCAGTTTCATTGACCACGTACTATGTGCCAGGTTTCTACAGAGAATATTTTAGTAAACAGCCAGACACAGTTTCTGTCTTCAGGAAACGTATAGTCTGGGTTCTGAGAAGAGACAGACAGCAGAGAAGGAGACACTGGACATTTTAATGGAAGAGCTCGTGTCCTGTGCAGGGCAGAAGGCCAAGGATGGAGAGGTTTTCCAGTGGAGACACAAAGACGAGAGCTATCTGGATAAATCAGCAGGAGAGACAGAGAGAGAAATGTGAGGCAGAGGATCCAGCATGTGCAGAGGCCTGGAGAGGACACGGGCCTGGCTGGAGGGCAACTGGAGACCTGGGTGACCGGAGGGCGGCGACCGGGGGGATGAGATCCAAGATGCAGTCAGAAAGGGGCCACGCAGGGCCCTGAAGGCCCCGCTCAGGCCCACCCTCTCTGGCAATGACGTAATCAGTAAATCCACCACAAAACCCAGAACTCAGAGGCCGCTCATGCTTCCCCAGTGGCTCAGACAGTAAAGAATATGCCTGCAATGCAGGAGACACGGGTTCTATCCCTGAGTCAGGAAGATCCCCTGGAGAAGGGAATGGCAACCCACTCTAGTATTCTTGCCTGGAGAACTCCATGGGCAGAGGGCCCTGGTAGGCACAGTCCACAGAGTCGCAAAAGAGTCGGACACGACTGAGTGACTAACACTTTCACTTTCAGAGGCCCCTCACTCTGTCCACGCAGATGGGGCCTCCAGACACTCCAGTGAGACTCACACCTCTCAAAACCTCCAGCAGCTAGATCCTGTCCCCATGATCTGCCCTGCAGTCACACACAAGAAACATCCTGAAGAGACCGATGAAGTCTAAATTACAAAGAGCGCCGTGATCAGCCCAAGGCTCTCTGGGCACCGTGTTTTTTCTGCTGCTGTTGGAATATCCCTGAGATTTCAGTATCAGAGCTGGATTAGGAGGGTGGGGTGCCCTCTCTCCCATGCCTCTCACTGGATGATTTACAACCCCATATGGCAGCAGAATAGAACAGACACATGTTCACACCTCAACACAGAGCATAGACTTCCAGGAAAGCCCAGCCAGTCCTGGGAGAGTTCACTGACAACTCATGCTGATTTTGAAATGCCAGCTTTCCCAAAATGGGGTCAAGAAAATACAAGTTCGGGATGGTAGTAACTAATTTCAAGAACAAAGACTTACTAGTTTGAGGAACAAAATGCTAGGAGAGTCCGACAGTTACGGAAATTGTCTCACAGTTGCAAAGAAAGTTCCGAAGCAGCAACTAAGATCTATTCTCACAGGCCTTTCATAAAAAAAAGAAAAGTCCAACGGAAATTAAAAATGGCTGTGTGCTCAATAGTGTCCAACTCTTTGTGACCCCATGGACTATAGCCTACCAGGCTCCTCTGTCCATTTGATCATTAAAAAAACAGGCCTTTCCAAAAAGAATTGGGATTAAACCAGCAGACTACCTTGACCTGATTTTTCCCACTTCACTATCATTTGACTGCCTTGACCCGATTCTTCTCGCTTCACTGAGAGTCTATGACAATTCCAGCAGAGGCTTCCCTGACACCAGGTTCAAGGTTGTGCACTGGCTCCATCAGGACTGGGTGCCTCCAGTCACTGTTCTCTCCAGAGCCCGAGGGGACCCAGCGTGAGGCATTTACTCCGTGGGTTTAATATCACCCCCTCCACACAGGTCCACACCTCCTGCCCAGATCTCCTCCCCCATATGTGCCAGGCTTGGGATTCCAGCCCCGCCAGCCCCAGGCCTGGGATCTATCCACGTGGCGAAGGTGGAGTTGAAAGAGAATCAACCGCAGGTGAGGAGAGCCGGTCCTGGCCTCTGTTCTATCAGTGACCCTGAGTGGGTCACATCCCCATCCTGGGCCTCAGTTTCCCCAACTGTCCCAGGAAAGGTTAGATGGAATGATCGCCTGCTTCCTCCCCGCTCTGCTGACCTAACATTGGATGGTTCTGGGCAGGGAGGATCAGATCTTCATGGGAAAATGGCACACATTCTGGCATGACAATATCTCTGTACGAGATGAGAAAGAACAGACACTGGCCTGATTATGGACTGTGGACATAAGGACCACAATCCAAAAGACACAGCCCTGTGCCAGTCAGCACTGGCCTGGCTCGTCCCCACTTTAAGCGCAGCAGGATGCAGCCCAGAGCTGAACACAGGTGCCCTCCTTGGAGAGGCAGGTTTTAGGATGAACTAAGCCAGTGAGAAGGAGAGAAGCCCTCTCTGGATGACAGAGCCTTGGCGGGGGGTAGATCAGCCAGAGTGGGGCCGACACCTGATGATGAGAGAGGAGGTGGGAGTGGTGGGGGGCAGGATGTCACCACCACCACCATCATCATTGTCATCGTCATCCTAAACACTATCAGAGTAACAGCTAAGAGTTGTCATGAGCCTACTGTGTGCCTGCCTTTTCGCAGTGCTCTGTAAGCAGCAAGCCCAGGCCCCAGAGCACAGTAGGTGTCCATGAGGCGGGGCTGATGAATCCAGGATTGCTGGTGATGTCTATTTTTGTTCTTGCTGAAACAGCATCTCCCTGCAGTTCACAACCCAGCTCTTGGCAAACTTCTAAGAGGGAGATTAAAAGAAAAAGTGGACAGGTCTGCCCATATCCCTAAGACAGAAGTATCATTCAGCAAGGCTCCCGCTTCTGTGAGCGCCAGGCTGTCCTTTCATGCCACTGAGGCCAGTTGGCATCTTTATGCCCTAAACACAGCTATAAAGCAGGCGTCTCTGAGAGGTCTAGAATTAATCCTGCCTGTGCGTCCCTGCCCTTCTCAGGCACTTCTCAGGCCCCAGCAGTGACAACAGCTCTGTTTCCAACAAGGTCCAGCTGTTTTAATGGAGACTTTAAATAACCCCTCTGCTGCCAAGAAATTTATGCCCTTCAGAGATGTGTGTGGCTGAAAACAGACCTTTGAGAGGGTTTCAAGGCTTGGCAGCTGTTGGACAATGAGCACAAAGTGGAAACGCCCTCCGCTTCCTCCCCTCCTTAGGGATGTCAGTTTCCAATGACTCAGCAGATGTCAACCCAGAGTACCGGGCTGTGTGCAGGGCTCTGGATACAGAAAGAAAGCTCAGCAATGTTCTGTGCTTGAAGAGGTCATGGTCAGCTGGGCGAGGCTGACCCGCCAGCAACACACACCATCCCACCTACAAAGTGCCAGACTAGAGGCGTAGCAATGGCTGTCGTTCCAGGAGCACCACCTGTGTTCATTTCTTATCGCTAATGCCTACTACGTGCTGGAGACCAGGCGACTCGCAGGGGTCATCACCAGTCCTCACAACAATGATAATCTTCCCCATTTTAGAAATGAGGACACAGGCTCAAAGAGATTGAGGAACTCACTTGAGTCACACAGGCAGAGAGGCAGGTTGAATCGGCAGGTGCTCTGTGGACAGCCAGCTTCATTGCAGCTCTGCCCACCCATGCCCCTTGTGGGTGGCCAGGAAGAGGCCAGGTCAGCTGAGGTGGACCAAAGGCTGATGAAATCACCTGTTCCAGGTGGTCAGGATCCAGAAGCGGGTGCTAAATTGCAGGTGCACTGGCTCCTTATTATAAAGGTCCCTAAGGTGACCCACATGAGCCCAGGTGAGTTTGATCGTTCCAGCCCAGCAGTCAGGTAGGATTTACTTTCAGACTGTACACTGAGATTGTTTGCAATGCTCAGAACCCACCTCTACTCCCCCTCACCTCCCACCAATGTTCTCCTTTTGCTTTAGCAACTGTGCTCCTCACCCACAATCCACGCAGTCTGGGTGCTTTGCCCAGCACTGAGCCCACCATCCTTTGACTGTGTGGATCACAATTAACTGTGGAAAAATCTGAAAGAGATGGGAATACCAGACCACCTGACCTGCCTCTTGAGAAACCTATATGCAGGTCAGGAAGCAACAGTTAGAACTGGACATGGAACAACAGACTGGTTCCAAATAGGAAAAGGAGTACGTCAAGGCTGTATATTGTCACCCTGCTTATTTAACTTCTATGCAGAGTACATCATGAGNCAGTCCATTCTAAAGGAGATCACCCTTGGGTGTTCTTTGGAAAGACTGATGCTGAAGCTGAAACTCCAATACTTTGGCCACCTCATGCGAAGAGTTGACTCATTGGAAAAGACTCTGATGCTGGGAGGAATTGGGGGCAGGAGGAGAAGGGGACGACAGAGGATGAGATGGCTGGATGGCATCACCGACTGGATGGACATGCGTTTGAGTGAACTCCGGGAGTTGGTGATGGACAGGGAGGCCTGGCATGCTGCCATTTTTGGGGTCGCAAACAGTCGGACACAACGGAGGGACTGAACTGAACTGAACTGAACTGAGCCCACCTTGGCTTTAGGGGTGAACACCTGACTCAGCATTGGCCAATCAGTGACTTCCATTCCTCTGGGCTTAGTGATTGGCTCAGAAATGGGCACATGACCCTGGTTAATCCAATCAGAATTTTCCCTTGGACTTTGAATGAAAGTAGCATAAATAGGCGTTTCCTTTCCCTTAACGTTGTTGAGCTAGTCGGATGGAGGCCCACAGTTGCTGGTGGCTGTCCTAAGAGGTGCTCATCTCCAAATGAAGCCAGCACAGAGGAACAAATCTCTGAAAGAAGGAGAGAAAGAGGGACAGTCCAGGGGGGGAAAGCATGAGCCCCCTCCCCGACCCCAGTCCCTACTCTTCACCCAGTGCCAGAATGCTGCCTGCACAGACCCAGGAACCCCTGGATCAAGGCAAGCCGGAGCCAGCAGCCACCCCGCTCCCCAGATATTCCAGTTTCAGGAGCCAAAACATCTCTTCTTCCGTCTCTGTCATCTCTACCAGTCTGTGATATACTTCTAGCACCCTCAAGCCAGTGAGACGCAATGCTCTTCTGGGGCCACCATCAGTAACCACAATGCCTGGTGCATCGAAGATGCTAAGTAAACATTTGTAAATGAAAGCAAAAATTGAATGAGCCTGCTCATCTCTCCTGCTCTGCATCCCACAGCCTCACCCCTTCCTTTCACCCCCAGCTGTAGACTACCTAACTGGATCATCCCTCCAAAGACTGAGGAGGGGTAACAGTCAGCTGCTTTCCCCACTGCAGCAGTGTCAGCTCGCTGGGCTATTATGGAGCTGATGTGAGGTGATGTGACCTGCCCAGAGAGTCACAGCAAGTTAGGAAGAGTGGGGTCTGGGGTCAGGGCTTTCAGACTCCCAGGCCAGCTTGCCACACACTGCGTCCTGGACTCTGAGGAGGAGGGAGACAGTATTGTCAGGTGTCTCCCTGAAGAGTAGGGACAGGGGGACCCTACATTCCTTCAGCGAGAAGCTGTCTAACCTGTCATCCTGTCTCCCCAGGATGCCCAGAAGCTGAGTGCCCTGCAGAGATCACTGAGGACAGGTCTGGGATGGAAGCTGGGTGCCAGAATGTCACTCAGCCCCTCATATTCCTAGCAAACCCTGAACTTTAACAGAAATTGCTCCTTAATTTCCGTCACAGGAATGAATGAATGAGTGAATGAAAATGCATCATTTTACATGAAGGAGATGGAGCCTCAGAGAAGTCAAATAACTTTCACAAGGAGCTTTCACAACTTTCATAGAGCTCAGGATGGCAGAGCAGGTCAAAACCCCAGCTTTCTGCCACCAAGGCCCTTGCTCCTTCCTCTACCCCACCATGTCCCACAGAACACAGGAAAGGCGTTAGGAAAGGAAGAGACCAGTGTAGGCTGGAGACATCTGGGAGGGCTTCCTGGAGGAGGGGGAAACCAAGCTTGACCCTGAGGACAAACCAGAAGAAAAGACCATGCAGGAAGGGAGGAGCACCCCATAGTTTGCTGTTCCCAGGTCTTTAGATCTCTGAGTCTGGAATTCTCCTTGAGCAGGTACCTGGGAACCTCTCCACACAGCAGGCGCAGCTGTGTCCCTGGCAAGGTTGGAGGTGCCTCCCAGGTAAGGGTGGGGGGTGGGGCAGAGCAGGGGCTCCTGGGAACTCTCTGTTCACTAGGCTTTTCCTGTTCCAGGTGATTCTGAATGGGAGCGAGAATGGCAGTGACCTTGTCCGTCTTCTCTAAGAGGACGGTGGTCTCGCGAGTGTCCAATGAGGCCATGAGACCATATTCCATCAGTCAATCGGCCCCACCAGACGCTATCCCTGCAAAATGCCTCACCAGCCCAAGCACAGCACTGTCTGCAGTCCTTACGATTTCCCTGGAAGATTCCCCACTGAGCACACCCTACACACCCTACAAAGGTAAGAATCCCCCATTTTTCCCACAATGGGGGAAATTCGTCCATTCCCCTCCCTGTTTTGCCTCTGAAGCCTATTTCCCTATAATGAGCCTGTGGAAGTAAAACATTACGCAGGCATAAAAACATACATCAGTTCAGCTGCCACAGGGTATTCTTGGGACTATTTTGGGAGCCAGATGCCTACATTCGTGGGAGATGCATCCATTCTCCGCACAGGTGAGCTTTCCAGACATGGGGCTGGGAGCTGAGTCAATGATTCTTTTAGATCTCAAATCCATTTTTCCTCTTGTCTACTCCCTCTGGTTGGTATGAGGCATTTGAGGATAAAAGAACACCTCCTTAAATACAGATTAATAAATACCCTAATACCTCTCCTGCCTGACCTTTGGCTAGCCCTGTGATGGAGACATATTCTCCACCCTTGGGGATTTCTAAGACCTGAAGTGACAATGTTCATTTATTTTTTTTTAACACACTTGTGTGACAGCCACCATGCTAGGAGAATCAAAGGCAAGCAAATCATCATGAACGCTGCCCCACAGAGCCTGATGCAGAAAGGGAGACAAAGACTAATCTAGAATTGCACACACAAAAAAGGTGTAAAATTACAAGTGTTTTAAAAGAAAGTCTCATGGTGCTATGAGAGTATGTAATGGAGAATTTCAAGTTTTCCCAGAGGAGATGGGGGCTTCCCAGGTGGCCCTAGTGGTAAAGAACCCACCTGCCAATGTGGGAGACATGGAAGATTCAGGTTTGATCCCTGGGTTAGGAAGAGCCCCTGGAGGAGGGCATGGCAACCCACTGCAGTATTCTTGCCTGGAGAATTCTATGGACAGAGGAGCCTGGGGGGGCTACAATCCATAGGGTCACAGAAGAGTCAGACATGCCTAAGCAAGGATGAACTTCCATCTATGATCTGAAGAATAAACCAGTTATCAAGTGAGCCTGGGGCTGAGGAAGCATGTTCAGACCAGACAACAGTATGTGCAAGTGTCCAGTAGCTAGAGGACTCTTGGTGGCCAAGAAGACCTCCGAGGCCTGTGTGATTGGAAGGCAGGAAGTGGGTAAACGCCTGGAGAGGGGACAGCAGCAAAATTGGTCTCCAATGCCACTCTCCTGATTTGGGTCTTCATCTCATGAGCAGGGGATCAGTTGCAAATGGAGGACAAAGGACAGGAAGCAGGCTTGGTGTGATTAGATTTGTTTCCAAATTAGCCTTCAGACCACAGGACGGTGCTTTGGGAGGGAGAGAGGTGTCATTACAGTCTGATCTAAAGGTGGAGCACTCACCATGCTGGGAGGAAGGTACAGGGCATGCAGAGGAGAAGGAGAGAGCAACCCGGAGCAACCACACTGCAGGACGGTCCCTCGGTCGTGTGCGTGCATTCTGTCACTGAGTCATGTCCGACCTGTGACCCCAGGGACTGTTGCCCGCCAGGCCCTTCTGCCCATGGGGTTTCTCAGGCAAGAATACTGGAAAGAGTTGCCATTTCCTCCTCCGAGATCTTCCAGACCCAGGGATTGATCCCGGGTTTCCTGCCTCTCCTGCATTGGCAGGCAGATTCCTTACCACTGAGCCACCTGGGACGTTCCTCGGTCATTTGACACCCATTTATTGAGCACCACGCACATGCCTGAATTTGGAGAGGGGGTACTAGGATGAACAAGAGCAACCAAGTCACTGCCCTCAAGCCTCTTACGAGGGAGAGGTCAGATGAGGCCCTAAGGTTTCAGGGAGGGCGGCTCCTTTCAGAATGCCTGGGCAGTTGTGATGATCAGCTGGATCTCTTATCAGGAGAGAAACTAACTAACGACCTGCTGGGGCCATTTGGATAAAAACAAGAGAAATGCAGTCACTCCAAGTCAATTACAGGGCTTTGAGGAGAGGACAGAGGGTAGAGCTGGACCTTACAGGACTGAGAGTCCCCAAGCCCATGTCCCTCTCCTACCTGCACGACTGCCAGAGCTCACCCAGCTCTGACAGTGCCTGGAGACGCCACAGCCAATTCTGCCAGGCGGGCCTTGATTGCACTCATTCATCCAGTCAATAACCACAACTTGGAAGAAGGTCCCCATGCCATGCTCTGCCTTGGCACTGCCTTCTGCTGGCCACACTCATTCAGCCTACCAGTTAGATCAAGTGTGTCCTCCTCCAGGAAGCTCTCCCTGATACCCAGGATTAGTCATCCCCTCCCACTTTGTGCTTTTGCTGCACCATGGAGTGTCTCTGGATTGCCACTTCTGACATATGTGTCCCTCTCCACCCCCAGGGTCCTGTGAAAGGGCAAGTCTCCAGAGGGCAGACAGGGGTCCCCTTAATCATTTCCTCTGCCATCTCCTCTGACCAGGTAGGGGTTCCGGGAAGAAGCTGGGCTGTGTCCACTTCACCCACTGTTGTTTCCTTGGAGCTTACAATGCTGTGGGGCACAGAGCATGAAAGAAAGAAGGGAATGAGGAGAAGGAGAGTAAGGAAGGGAGAGAAGGAGGAAGAGAAACAGGGCAACCTTCTGCAAAGGCAAAAGTGAGGGCAACAGGCAGAGGAGAAATTGGAAACTCATAGACTGGGGCTGGGGTGGGGGGAGAGCAGTGGAAGGCAGAGAGCCTTGAACATTAAAAATGGTCCCTCTCTGTCCCATGACATTTCATTTAATCAGGAACAAATTATTCTACCTTGTAGATCAGAGACCTCTTCAGACTTTGCCCTCAGAAGAGCTTTCTGGAGTAAACCATTTCTCCAGAGGCATGCTTCGTGCTGAGCCACATACACCCAGATTCCATGGGTCAGAGAAAATCCTATCCCCTTCACCTCTTGGAAGAGAGTAGAGGACCTGACCTGAGCCTGGTTTGGGTATCTGGTCTACCCAGCAGCAAGTCCTCAAACGGATTCTTCTGACCCTCAGCCTGCCACCCCAAAAGGGCCTGAATGCCCAGAGTCTCACCCTCCCTTTTTTTCTGCTTCTCCAACACCCCCCGTGACCGTGGGCTCAGCTCTGGGGTCAGTCCCACCTCTTCCAAAACTTCCTCTCTGGACTTGAGTAGCTCAAGTTCTTGGCCTGTTTGATGAGTGCTGGACTGTGAGGTCAAATCAGCTAGGTCAAAATACAGGCTGCTCTCTGTTCTAGGCTCATCGTTCACAGTGGCCACCAGCAGTGGTGGCATCAGTAGGGAGTTGGTGAAACTTTGGGCCCCACTGCAGACCTGTAATGAGCCTGACTCTGCACTTGAACCAATGTCCAAAGTGGTGTGTGGACACATACAGGGTGAGATGCCCTGGCCCTGCAGGTGAGGGAGAGACAAGTGTCAGAGCCCAACAGGAGGCCTGCCTTTCCCAAGGTATCTTTGACTCTCACAGACACATCTCCTAATAAGAAAGAACAGAAATCACAAACAACCTGCATCCTGACTGTGTGACTTGGCTCCTTCAATCCACCTCTGAGGCCATAGTCCACCCCTGTGAAAAGGGAAATAAAAACCCCATCCCCATGAAGTAGCTGAGAGGATGGAATGAATTAATTTGCAAAAAGGTGGGGGCACGTGGCCAGCAACCTATCTTCTCTGCAGGAAGCTCCTCCCACCCAGCCTTTCCCCTTTCCCTCGGGTACTTCACAACAACCTTCTCAAGGTCCCCTCATCCCCACAACTTCCCCAAATCTGTCACTTGATCTTTTATCACCCAAGCTTCTGTTACATTGTTGTTATCATCTACTCCTTTTGTTTGGCTATTTCTCCAAGTGCACTTAAGAGCTCCCCGAGGGCAGGGGCCTGGGGTTCTTGTTTATGGTTGTTCCTGGTGCTCAGCACAGAGCCCAGCACCCAGAGGAGCCTGATAAGTACTTGAATGAAGGGTTGGATGGGGAGTGGGACGGGCTGTATCAGTCAGTACAGGTCAGATGCTGTAACAAGTAGCCCTCACATCCCAGTGACTTCGCCCAGGAAGAGCTGGTTTCTCCCCTCATGAAGGTTGCTGGTCTGAGGATCTCCTGCAGGGAGGCACCTTCTCTGATCAGTGATGTAGGGATGCAGGCTCCTTCCGTCTGTGATGATGTCATCTCCACACATGGCCTCTGGGATCACCAGGGAAGGGGAGTGAGTGAGGAGAACATCACCAGGTAATTAACCAGCTCAGCCCAGAGGGGTCCACATCATTTCTACCCACACAGCACTGGCTAGAATGAATGTGCCTCCTGCCCCACTTGGATGCGTGGGGGCTGGGAAATGTCACCCCAGGCTGGGCAGCCGCCCCCAGCACCAGCCTTGCACTGTGAAAGGAGAGGGTGAGCAGCCATCTTGAGAGGGCCAAGAGCCATCTCTGCCCCCCTGCAGTGGCAACTGATGACTCTTGTCATTTTTCTCCTCTTCCTGAGACCCCTGGGCCCTGGGCCCTCTCTCTGAGCCTCTGGCTGCAATGACTCAGGAAAGGGCTCAGATCGCTGCTCCCCATGCTTGGTTGGGAGGGGGGAAAGTTCTGGCTGTTTTGAGCTGATTGTGTTTGGAACCTTCTGTGTCTGCTGAGCTGCTAATTCTGGTGCCATCTGCCTGTGTTCCCAGCACTAAAGCCCTGGGATAAACAAGTTGTCTTCTGTAGTTCTTAAAGAAAGTTTTGGCAGGGGGTGGGGAGAACGAGAGGAGGGAGGCTTCCAAATGTCTTGTTTCTGAAGAGGAGGTGCTGCCCAGCCGAGGTAAGAGGAACATTGAAGGGACTGGGATGTCATGTATATCCTCACCCTGCTGAGGGTGCTGTGTGGGGTGCATGGTGGGCAGGGAGGGCCCAGTGGCCTGGGGGATGACATTCCTATGACTTCCTACCTCTCTCCACTAGAATGGGAGCTGCTTAGGGCTGAGCCAGCTCGTTCCCAATG
Source organism: Cephalophus harveyi (assembly GCA_006410635.1). NCBI lineage: Eukaryota > Metazoa > Chordata > Mammalia > Artiodactyla > Bovidae > Cephalophus > Cephalophus harveyi. Next base: position 614,973 of record SJYT01028182.1, read on the forward strand.
CCTAGCCCAGGGCTTGGCACAGAGCAGGTGTCAGCAAACACCTGCTAAATGAATGACTGAGTAAATGAATAAACAGTGGTGAAGGGTAGAGATGTGGAGAGGTCAAGTGGGATGTAATAGGAAGCCAAGTGACTGCTGTGTTAAGAGCTTTAATGCATTACCCTGTGGTAGGGACCCATATCGGAGAAGGCAATGGCAAGCCACTCCAGTACTCTTGCCTGGAAAATCCCATGGATGGAGGAGCCTGGTAGGCTGCAGTCCATGGGGTCGCTGGGAGTCGGTCGCGAGTGAGCGACTTCACTTTCACTTTTCGCTTTCACACAATGGAGAAGGAAATGGCAACCCACTCCAGTGTTCTTGCCTGGAGAATCCCAGGGACGGGGGAGCCTGTTGGGCTGCCGTCTGTGGGGTCGCACAGAGTCGGACACGACTGAAGCGACTTAGCAGCAGCAGCAGGGACCCATATAGGATGGCTTCATGATCTCTGCTTCCTGGGACAACAGATGGCCAGGACCCTCAAGTTGCTTCTAACAGTAGAACGTAGTCAAGTCTTCCCTGGGGGCTTAGACAGTAAAGAATCTGCCTGCAGTGCAGAAGACCCAGGTTTGATCCCTGGGTCAGGAAGATCCCCTGGAGAAGGGAGCTAAACACTCCAGCATTTTTGCCTGGAGAATCCCATAGACAGAGGAGCCTGGAGGGCTACAGCCCATGGGGTTGCAAACAGCCAGAACTATTGAGCAACTAACACACACACAAACACACACAAGGTGATAGGATGTCACTTCTGTCATCCAGCTAACATCATGGCTTTCTTCTTTCTAGCCAGCTTTTTCTGTTGACTTCTTGGCTTGCCTGCTTCAGTGGAGTAAGTTGTATGGGAGATGTCCTCGTGGCAAGGAACTGACAGTAGATTTGAGCCAAAAGCCACCAGCTGCTGGACCTCAGGCCCTCAGTCCATCAACCTGCAAGGAACAGACCTGCCAACAGACGCATGAGCTTGGGAGCAGCTTCTTCACCGTCGAGCCTTTGCATAATATATCAGCCTTAGCCAACAACTTGATTGCAACCTTGTGTGAGCTGCTGAAACGGAGGATCCATAAAGTTCATCTAAAACCCCACAAGGAACAAGAAAATATAAAACTGGAAAGAATTACTCAAACATAAACCAGACCTTTTTCTCCATCAACCACAATTCACTGTAAGCTTCACCAGCTTACAATAGGGAGGAGATCTGTGGATAATCTAAATGCAAATCACCACTGACAGGGACACTCCTGTCATTTGCATGGGTGGGGGTGGGTGGTGTCTTGGGCAAATGCAGATAAATATACTGTGACTGCATCAGGTGGGAGTAGTTTAGGAAGCAGATGCTGGCAGGTTTTCCCTTTCCCCAGTCGTGTTTTTTTTTAAAGCAAATGAGACATCAGAATGCCCACAAAGCCACCTCCAAATAAGGACTTGACACAGGCGTAGGGCCTGAGGTAGGTCGAAGGAAAGGTATTTGGTGAAAGGGCCTGGAAAGCCAGGCAAACAACAAGGCCCCAAGGGGACAGTCACATGGACGCCCCAGGAGATCCCTTCCCTGGGCAGCACTGGAGGAAGTCAGCTTTGGGCCACTCCCTGCAGAGGGAGGCCAGCACGGGAGCCTGGGGGTTGGGACCCACAGTCCTGTGGCCGGGTCACTCCGAGCAGGGTCCACCCTGACTCCGCTGACTCCCAGGGTCCCCACCTGCAAATTGCAGGATGAGTTTGAGAACTGGTCACTCAGGGAATCCAGGCCAGTAAGAACAGACTCCCAGTTCCATCCTGTTCCCATCTCTTCCTCTAAGCACCCTGAAGGATGAGAGAAGTCCCCCAGGGCCCCTGGCAGGAGACGTGGTCCCACCTCCCACCCTGCCCAGCTCGTGCTGACTCCGCAGTGACAATCGCAGGGGCCGTCACTGACCTGCACCCAGTCACTGCGGCCTCCTGTGAGCCGGGCCCCAGCTCATCTGCATTCATCCTACACACCCCCACTGCCCACAAGAGGTGCCCAGCAAGGTGCCCAGATAGAGTTTGCCACTCTGGCTGGGCCGATGATGGGCTATACAGCAAGGAGTGGGGGTGGGGGTTCCATGCTCCCTGGAATCTCATAATCAAGACCCGAGGGCTCTTTGTGTCTGCAGCTGGATCAATACTGATACAGATCCTAACAGGTGGGCACTGACGAGCACCTGCGACACCCTAGGGACTGTGTTACCCATTTTCTTCGCACTGCCTCATCTCCTCTCCACTTTATCACCTTTCTCTGTGACAAGGAAACTGAGGCCCGGCGGGGTGAAGTACCTTGCCCAGGAAATGGTTGAGCCAGAATTTGAACAAAGAGCCTGGCCCTTAACCACTCCATCTCTGTTGCACTCCTTCCACAGGGACCGGCATGACCGACCCAAGTTCTGTTCCTGTGCCCTTCAGGGTAGGAGGTAGGCTGCCCAGATCACGTAGTGCGGGCTCGCGATAGGTCAAGCACCCCAGATCCCAGAAGCTCCCAGCACCTCAGGTCCCCTGGGCTCACAGAGGCCCTTGGCTTGGTGAGCTGGAGTGAGCCAGGTGACCCTGCCCTGTGATGCTAGAAAGATGCTCAGGGCAAGGAAGAGGTGTCTCCAAGAAAGTCTGGCCAGCTGGTGGCCAAGGGGCTGCCCTGGGGTGCAGCTGGCCTGCTGAGACTGTCCCTTATTTCCTACTCTTTGAGTCCCTGTTCGGCTCCTTCTGCAATCAGAAAGAACAGCTTTGCAAAATTAATCGACCCTGGATGGAGGAGAACTTAGAAGGCATTTTGAGATTAGTCCAGTTGGAGTCCCTGCAACCTGGGTTGGAGGGATTGGTCTTGTCCTGCAGCCTGTACACCAGGAGGGAGAATGAGTCAGGAGAGGAGGCCCCTCTCTGCGCGGAGACGGAGACGTTTCACAGCAGAGGAGGGAAGCGTGACCCGTCAGGCAGCTTCGAGCCGTAGACAGCAGACAAAGAAGTGCTTTTAACACGTCAGCCTCTCAGACACTCACTATTTATCTCAGGAAATGTAAGTGTTTTTCTTTCTGTCTTTTTTTCTCCCCCTTCTCTTTTCTCTGCTGTAAAATGCAGGGAGCAGTGCAGTGAGAGATGAAGGGTTGACACGCTGGGAAAATTCATTTTTAGAGGATTCGATCAAGTTCCATCAGCTGGGCACTGGCTGAGCAAAGCCTGGTGGGCAGCGGGCTGGGGTCGGCAGGCCCTGACTTGGTGGTGGAGGTGGATGCACTCGGGAGGGGCTGAGCTGAAGGAGGTTGAATGAGGTGAGGATGGAGACAGGCAATGCCGGCGGCCAGTGTGGGGCACCCACAGGCTGGGCTTCTTTAGGTCTGCAAGCTTAGGGCAGGGGTCGGGAAAGTGGACGACAAGCATTTAGGGCAGAACCACCCTTAATCCAGGTCAGGAGAGGCCCCTGTGCTTTCAAGGACCGTCCCCCATCCTTCACTAAGCTCCTCCCATGAGGTGAGGACTCTGCAGGGCTCAGGGAACAGGGACCGTGGGCCCCCTCTCACCTTACTCTGGAATTCTGAAATTCTCTGTCCAAATAGCCCTGAGCCCACCTCCAGGAACCTGTCTGCCCCACTTCCCTAGGCCTGAGGTGACCGGTAGAGTGATCCCTACCCCAGAGCATGAAGACACCCAGGCCCAAGAGCAGCTGAGGGGCAGCTTTTGCAGTGGAGGGAGGAGGGTCCCTAAGTCTAGAGTCAAATTAACCCCCAGCCTTCGGCAGTGAGGTGACATCTCTGCTCAGTCCTCCCAGGCGGGGACCAACCTGCTCGCTCCGCTCTCCTCCCTTGAGCCTAGCACAGGCCTGGCTCCAAGGGGGACCCAGTGGGGGCTTCTCAGGACTCATGGAGAGGAGCAGTGGCCCCCCAGGGCTCCCAGCAGTGGGCTGGGCAGAAGCCCTGTGCCCGGCCTCAGCCAGCTCGGTCCTCCATCCATGGACCTTCCGTGGGCCCTCAGGGAGACCCATGGATGAGAACTAGTGTGTGATCATTTTGAACTACATCAGCCCCAAGCAGGGCCCCTGTGGTCCATGGGGCCCGGGGGCAGCTGCTCGGCCATCCCCTGGAACAGGGGCACCAAGCATCCAGCACCACGGGGCTCTGTGAAGTGGGCCCGCCACTGTGTTTCCCAGAGGTCCCTCCTCTTGGGAGTTGCAGTGGCCTCCACCTGCCTGCCAGGCTTGAGGAACCAGGAGTCTGTCCTCCTGACCCACTCCCTGTACTCAACTGCCAGAGAAGCAGAAGGAGGCTCAACTTCCAGGTCAGGCCCTGTGTCACCCATGCACTTAGAGCCCCTGGCTCCTGCCAGTTCTTTTTCCACTGAAAACACACAAGCCGTTCGCCATTTGGGCAACAGTGGCGCTTTAAGTCAGCGATGTTATTGGGCCACTCACTGTTGCTGATGATCAGAAATGTCTGTGATTTTATGGGATGTGGAAGCATGAAGGCTCTGGAGCAGACCAGGCCAACTCAGCCCCACTGCGCCACGGTGAGCTCTAGTTTCCCAAAGCCACACTCTCCACATCTGTAAAATGTAGCTAAGAGACCCCTGCCCACAGCATTCAGTTCAGTTCAGTCGCTCAGTCATGTCTGACTCTTTGCAACCCCATGGACTGCAGCATGCCAGGCCTCCCTGTCCATTACCAACTCCTGAAGTTTACTCAAGTTGGTGATGCTATCCAACCATCTCATCCTCTGTCATTCCCTTCTCCTCCCACCTTCAATCTTTCCCAGCATCAGGGTCTTTCCAGTGAGTCAGTTCTTCGCATCCGGTGGCCAAAGTATTGGAGTGTCTTTACAGCTTCAGCATCAGTCCTTCCAATGAATATTCAGGACTGATTTCCACTAGGGTGGACTGGTTGGATCTCCTTGCAGTCCAGGGGACTCTCAAGAGTCTTCTCCAACACCACAGTTCAGAAGCATCAGTTCTTTGGCGCAGCATCAGGGAAGGATTCAATGTGCTGCCATCCCTGTGTGCTCCTAGACGCACCTCGCGAGTCTCTACTGCTCTGCGCCCAGGAGACGCACCTGCAGGCCTGACACTGACACCCGTTTTCTGTTGGGTCCTGGAGGCAGCCAAGGAGACCAGGGACAGGAGGAGGGAGGTCAGGTGCTTGTTCCTCAGCACCTCGGGCTGAGCCGGGGTTGGCAGTGGCTGTCTCTCCCGTGGCCCAGCTCTACCAGGTCACCCCTTTGGCTGTAAGCTCTCTCTGGGGTCTGGTTGACACCCCCTCCTTTGGCCCCTTCAGCACAGGGATGAGCACAGCTGCCATTCACCCCCCAGTGCGTCACCATCCCCTGTTGGTTTCCTATACGCTGCCCACGCTTTGTTGCTCGTCCCTCCATTAAACCCTTCAGTTACCTACTCTCATACCTGCGGCCTGCTGAGAAATTAACCAATAGTCCAATAGAAGAGTTTGGGTTTTCTTTGAATCCCATGAGAGGAATGGAGAGGAGGCATGTGTGGGAGCCAGGAGCCACTCCAAATCTTGGACAAGAGCTGCCTTGAGCTGGGACATCAGAAAACCAGTAAAGTCCTGCCATTCGGAGCACCCTGCATCCCCACAAGGTACTAAAACACCATCCATAACCCTCACCTTTCTCCCCATCCAGTTGTTTGAGCACCAACACACCCCAGTGGTCTGGGGAGGGCCTGGGGGCAGGGCAGTGATACCCACTTCCTACTGAGCAGGCCAGCTGAAGCCCCTGGCCCTGACCTGTGTGCCCCTCCCTCTAGCCCAGGAGACAGAGACGGGTGGAGTTGGGAGTGCTTCCTGGTGTGAAAGCCTGGAAGTTCAGGGTGTCTTTACACAATTGGTCATTTTTTTTGTTTAGGAGGGATCAGCTTTGGGGCACTGGGCAATTTGCTTAATCTGCATGAACCTTACTTACCTTATCTGGGAAATGGGCTAACACCTGCATCACAGGGCTGCTGTGAACCCTGAGGAAGGTGACCCAGGTGCAGTGTGTCCTCAGCAGGGGCTCCACGTGGGTGAGCTCTTCCCACCACCTCCCTACTGCCCAATGAGAGTTTGGCACTAAAGATTCTCCTAGAACGCAGCCACCATGCCATTCTGCCTCCAACACACCCACATCTCCCTCATTCCCCATCTGAAAGGTCAAGGCCTTGGGTGGATGGTCACCAAGGCCCTTTACAGCTTGGGCCATGTGGGGTCCCCTTATTTCTTTACGAAGCAAGAGCCTCACAGCCTGAACACTAACCCCTGCACCCCTTGGACTCAGGAGCCTGTCAGGGCTTAAACCTGAAACCCTGAAACCTCCCTGCTGAGCCCCTACAGCTGCAGACTGGAAAAGAGACTCCCCTCCCCACTGAGTAAGGACCCACTGTGTGTCTGGGCCCTGGCCTCCCAGGGAGGCCCTCTTCCTGCTGAGGTTATGTGCCTGTTGGCAGGACGGAGGGAGCAGAAACCATGGGGATGGACCCTGAACCCCCAGGCATCCCTGGGAGCAGGGCGCTCACCTGGAGACCTAGAAATAGACATGCTGGGTACCTACATGATGGTTGGGTGGCGGTGGTGGCAGCAGCGGCTACAGCTCTGCAGCCTGTCAGCACCAGGAATAATTAGAATCCTAAAAAAAGCCTCATTATTTCTCCCAGGGCTGAGGCGCCCTTTGGAAAAAGGTATGCTCCCTGCCAGATCGTCCCCTGAAAGTGCGCTTGTCACAGGCTATTGTGTAAACCCATGTTTGGCCCACTTGAAAAGATGAGATTTATCCGCTTGACTGGCCTTAACACTGCTTCTCCAAACCCTCAAAGTGTGGCCATTATTAGCAGCCCAGAGAGGAGCCATGAAACATGACGCGGCGAGGCTGGTGAAGTCAGCCCCCGGGCCCTGAGCCCCTCGTTCTGCACGGGAGAACCGGAGGGGAGGAGCTGCGGACACTTCAGGACACGGTCAGCCCTCAAGGAGAGAACCTGGGATGCAGACAAAGGCCCAGCATCAGGTCCTCTCCTGCCACCAGGCTTGATGAGGCCCTACTGTGTGCTGGCCCTCATGGGGGTGGAGGTGCAGCAGCAAACAGATGGGTCCCTGCACCCAGGAGCTGGAGTGGGGAGGCAGGAAGGAGCAGGGAGACCACCATCCCAAGGGCATCCCGGTGGGAGAGGTGCTGGAAGAAAGTGAACAGGGTGATTTCTAACATCTCATTCTAGGCTGGGGATGGGCAGTGTCATGTGAGGACAAGGAAGCCCTCTCAGAGAAGGGCATCTTTGAGCTGAGACCTGAGGGATGAAGAGGAATAAATAGCCTCTGATATACACATCAGAGCAGATGACCCTCCAGACAATCCTGGGTCAAGGCTTCCAGGGGTAACTTAGTGTCTATGGGAGCATAGATGATGAATCAGGCAACCCCACCTGATGGAACCTGAGGAGACTTCAGCCAGGTGACAGCAAGCTCGTCACTGCTGAGCACTTCACCAAATGGGGAAAGTGAAGGCTTTCCAAAGGAGAGAGACTGGGACCCAGGCAAGCACATCATGTCACAACAACCAACCTCCAGTGTCCTGGTGGAGGGTTCCAATGGAGAGAGCAGAGCGAAGGGGATAAGATTGTTCAAAGGCAAAGAGTTGTTGTTATTTGCTAAGTCATGCCCAACTCTTTTGCAACCCCATGGACTACAGCCCACTAGGCTAGTCTGTCCTTTGGATTTCATAGACAAGAATGTTGGAATGGGTTGCCAGTTTCTGCTCCAGGGGATCTTCCCAACCCAGGGATAGAACCTGCATCCCCTGCGTGGCAGGTGGATTCTTTACTGCTGAGCCACCAGAGAAGACCTAAAGGCTAGGAGATCCACCATTTAAACAGAAAGAAAGTCACAGTCATCAAAGATGTAAAGTCCTGCAACTTCTAAGGCCTCTTCCAGCTCTAAAGCATCTGCCTACAATGCGGGAGATCCAGGTTCAAACCCTGGGTCGGGAAGATCCCCTGGAGAAGGAAATGGCAACCCACTCCAGTACTCTTGCCTGGAAAATCCCACAGACAGAGAAGCCTGGTCAGCTACAGTCCATGGGGTCACAAAGAGTTGGACACAACCGAGCGACTTCACTTCCACTTTCCATCTCTAAGACACTAGAGGCAGCAAAGCCTGCTTGGGCTGTAGCCGAATGAAAATCGAGGCTACATCGTTGGCTGCATCCGTTTTGGATCTCCCATCCTCACTCCAGCCAGCAAGGGGCAGGAGGTGTTTGTACCCAGAATTTTCTGCACAGTTGCAGAACTGTGTTCTGACTGGGACCCAGGGTCCTGGAAGGGATGGGTCAGGGGAAAGTCACCAAGAGCAGGGCTGGTGGGGGAGACCCGAACCTCAGTAACCAAGGTCTCTCACGCGGGGACCTCCCACAGATGGACAGCCAATGACAGGGGCTCCCACCCTCCTCCTAGTAGCCTCTCCACCCAGCTCTGCCACCCAGAAGGGCCAGCAGCACCCAGAGCTTCCCCCAGCACCCTCAGGAGCAGCTGGGGAAGTCCAGCTCCAAATATCCCAGCCCTGAACCGGGTCAGCCTCCCTCCCCTTCTATTTTAGATCAACCCAGCCTGGCTTCTTAGGAAGCAGCAGACTCTGGTTCTGTCCGAGGCTCACTAAATTGGTCAGACCCTGTGACTGTCCCAGCAGGCAACAGAGAGAAAAGTTTTCCAGAACTTCAGGCCCTTTGATGGAGAAAGTCTGCCTAATAAATAATGGAGAGGTACTTCGGCTTCCCGAGAATGACGTTGAGTGGTGAAGGCGTTTGTCCCAATTCAGACTTAATCGTTGGCTGCATCCGTTTTTGGTGTCCTATCCTCACTCCTACCAGCCAGGGGCAGGAGGTGTTCGTGCCCAGAATTTTCTGCATAGTTGCAGAACTGTGTTCTGACTGGGACCCAGTGTCCTGGAGGGGAGAGGTCAGGGGAAAGTCACAGAGACCGGGGCTGGTGGGGAGACCCCTGGCAAAGCAGAGCTTCTGAGCGTTCTAGCGGAGGTGAGGAAAAGCCTTACCTAAAGATGAGTCAGGAGAGGCAAGAGGGTTCAGGTGGAGAGAGACTGGTGGTACCAGGAGAGGGTGGGTGCTGCTTCAGGTAAGGATGCAGTCGGGGCCTTATTGTGAGAGCCCTACTCATCGTCAAGCGCCTTACATTCAGGATCTCAGTTCACCCCCAAACAGCCCCATGTGGTGGATCCTCTCCCTGCAGCCCCATTGGACAGATGAGAAAACTGAGGTGCTGGTAAGCCAAGCTCTTACCTGATGCCTCCACTGAGCAGGCCTGGACCCTGGCCCGTCAGACGCCAGCCCGTACACTCTTCACTTCTCTGCTCATCTGGCAGGAATCAGGGGCCTGCAGGATCCTGGGGTGTTTGGTCCTCCAGACCCTGAAGCTGTGCATTGTGGGATGAGGGTCCAGAAGAGCTGAGTGTGATTCCCAGCTCATTCATTGCTCTGGAAAAATGGAGATAATAACCCCAAGGTCACAGTCCTGTTGAAAGGGTAAGCATGTGATGTGTGGAGCAAAAAGCCCTGCACAAAATAGATGCTCGGTGAATTCTGAGTATCACCCACAACAATGCACACTGCCCTAAGAAGCCAACCCCAGGATGTGTAATGGCCCCAGCGCAGCAGAAGTCATACGTAAACCCCAAACAGGTGTCCTTGAGTGGTGGGTGCTGCGAGGCAGCAGGAGACAGGTCTGGAATAAGAGCTCCTTGGTAGAGGCGGTCTCACGAGCCTGTGCGCAGCTGCCTTCTTGGTCTGCACACTTTGGTGAAGCAGCTGCTGTGTAGGAGAGACCGTCCCCTTCCTGAGCAGAAACGGGGGCAGGTGGGCCTCTGGGGAGCTTCTCAAAGGCCAGAGGTGGAAGTGACATACGTCATTCCCGCTCACGTTCTGTGGTCTGGAAGGCAGTCACAGGGTCGCACCCACCTGCAAAGGAGGCTAGGAGATGCAGTCCTGTCATGTGTCCAGGAGGAAGAAACCTATTTGGTGAACAGCTGGACAGTCTCTGCCACATCTGGAGAGGTGAAAT
>SJYT01028183.1:4793-63423 GCA_006410635.1 Cephalophus harveyi
ATGGACGTGAGTCTGAGTGAACTCCGTGAGTTGGTGATGGACAGGGAGGCCTGGCGTGCTGCGATTCATTGGGTCACAAAGAGTTGGACACGACTGAGTGACTGAACTGAAATGAACTGGACTGAATCCTTTTAAACGCTACCAGATTTGTAGCAATATCTCCTATTTCATTCCTGATGTTGGTAATTTGTCTTTTTTCTTTTCATATATATCAGTCTAGCTAGAGGTTTACTAATCTTGATTTTTTTCTAATAACAATCAGATATTTGTTTTTATTGATTTTCTCTATTGTGTTACTGTTTTCAGTTTATTTCTGATGTTATCTTTATTATTTCCTTCCTGTTTATTAATTTCTGTTATTGTATATTTAATGGCTTGACTTTTACACTTAAAAAAATTCTTCAGCATGGAAACACACAACTATATATGTATAAAGATGTTCATCACACTACTGAGACATAACCTAAATTTTCATGGTGGGAGATGGGTTAATTAAATTATGGTCTATCTATACAGTGGGATACTATGCAGTCTGCTGCTGCTGCTGCTGCTGCCGCTAAGTCGCCTCAGTCGTGTCCGACTCTGTGCGACCCCATAGACGGCAGCCCACCGGGCTCCCCCATCCCTGGGATTCTCCAGGCAAGAACACTGGAGTGGGTTGCCATTTCCTTCTCCAATGCATGAAAGCGAAAAGTGAAAGCGAAGTCGCTCAGTCGTGTCCGACTCCTAGCGACCCCATGGACTGCAGCCTACCAGGCTCCTCCGTCCATGGGATTTTCCAGGCAAGAGTACTGGGGTGGGGTGCCATTGCCTTCCCCGACTATGCAGTCTACTACTACATAATATCCTATTAAAGGGGCTTCCCTTGGAGTTCAGCTGCTAAAGAATCTGCCTGCAATACAGGAGACCTGGGTTTGATTCCTGGCTTGGGAGGATCCTCTGGAGAAGGAAATAGCAACCCACTCCAGTATTCTTGCCTGGAGAATCCCATGGATAGAAGAGCCTGGCAGGCTACCGTTTATTGGGTTGCAAGAGTCAGACATGACTTAGTGATTAAACCACCATAACTTTCATTTCTTTGCTGGGATTGTTTCATTTGTTTCAAGAGAATTTGTAATTATTCTTGAAGCATTTTTATAACAGCTGCTTTAAAATTCTTGTCAGATATTTCCAACATCTGATTCACCTCAATGTCAGCATTGTTTGATTGTCGTCTCTCATTCAAGTTATGCTTTTCCTGGATCTTGGTATGATGAATGATTTCCAACTATATTTTGGACATTTTGGATAACATGTTAGGAGACTCTTGATCGTACCTAAATATTTTATTTTAGTAGCAGTTACCCTATTTAGACTTAGAGTGTAGGTTCTGGACAACTTTTGTGAGCTATAGTTGCAATGACAATTTGTTTTCAGAGCTCTTTCAGTACTGATATGGGATACTTTGTTTTGGTATTATTTGGGCTCTTGCTTTATTACTGGGCTTCCCTGGTGGCTAAGTGGTAAAGAATCCACCTTTAATGCAGAAGACACAGGTTCAATCCCTGGGTCGGGAAGATCCCTTGGAGGAGGGCATGGCAACCCACTCCAGTATTCTTGCCTGGAGAAGTCCATGGACAGAGGAGTCTGCAGTCCATGGGGTCCCAAAGAGTCAGACAAGACTGAGCAGCTAACACTTTCACTTTATTATTGTAAGTGCCTCCTGGGCTGCTTAGTCAGTGTGGAGCAGGTGATGAATCCCTAGCCAGGCAATATTTGGGGGGAAAAGTAATGTCAGGAAGGAAATCAAATCATACTAGATATTTTTAAATGTCACAACATATAATAATTAAAATACTGGTGCCACATTAGAGAGATTATGGAAAAGCACCATAGCAATCAGAAATAGATCCAATAAACCTGTCAAGGTAGCATTTCAATCTAGTAGAATTGGGAATCCACCAGTGACCACCACTTGGAAAGAGTCCACTTTTTAAAAAGTAGCCAATTACCCCAATACAATTTATTGAGTAGTCTATCTTTTCCCCTACTTATCTGAAATGCCAGTTTTTTCATATACCAAATCAATTTCATTATTTTTTAAGTTTTTTATTCTATTCAAACAAACCATTTATTCTAGGAATAAGATCACACTGTTTTAATCACTTTAACTTTATAATTTGCTGTGTTATCTGGGAAAGTAAATAACTTCTCAAACACTGCCATTATTTTATATATATATACCTATATCAATTAATAGGATATTGCTCAGTCATGTCTGATTCTTTGTGGCCCCATGGACCATAGCCCACCCTCTCTGTTCTTGGATTTTCCAGCAAGAATACTGGAATGGGTTGCCATTTCCATCTCCAGGGGATCTTCCCGACCCAGGGCTCAAATCTGCATCTCTTGTGTCTCCAGTGTCATCTGCAAAGCTTATTTATTTATTTGGCTGTGCCAAGTTTCAGTTGCAGCACTTGGGATTTCCCTTGCATCGTGTGGGAGCTTTCCTTGTGGTATACAGACTCTTTCTTGAGCTGTGGTGTGGGCTCAATAGTTGGCAGCGTGTGGGCTGCAGAGCATGTGGGTTCCAGGAGTTGCAGCACGTGAGCTTAGTTACTCTGTAGCATGTGGGATCTTAGTTCCCCAACTGTGGATCGAACTCATATCCCCTGCATTGGAAGGTGAATTCTTAACCACTGGACCCCCAGAGAAGTCCCCTGCTATTATTTTTTAAATCACAAATTTCTAGGCTAATAACTAAAATATATTAGTATGAAAAAAGCCAACCATAGGAAAAAATGTATATGTTCACATATATTTGTTTATATGTATGCCTCTCTCCAGAGATATCCCTATGTTTCTGCATATAAATACATGTGCATATATACATATATAAAAGACGCTTACTCCTTGGAAGGAAAGTTATGACCAATCTAGATAGCATATTGAAAAGCAGAGATATTGCTTTGCCAACAAAGGTCTGTCTAGTCAAGGCTATGATTTTTCCAGTGGTCATGTATGGATGTGAGAGTTGGACTGTCAAGAAAGCTGAGAGCTGAAGAATTTATGCTTTTGAGCTGCGGTATTAGAGAAGACACTTGGACTTCAAGGAGATCCAACCAGTCCATCCTAAAGGAGATCAGTCCTGGGTGTTCATTGGAAGGACTGATGTTGAAGCTGAAACTCCAATACTTTTGCCACCTGATGCAAAGAGTTGACTCATTGGAAAAGACTCTGATGCTGGGAGGGATTGGGGGCAGGAGGAGAAGGGGATGACAGAGGATGAGATGGCTGGATGGCATCACGGACTCGACGGACATGAGTTTGAGTGAACTCTTGGAGTTGGTGATGGACAGGGAGGCCTGGCATGCTGTGATTCATGGGGACACAAAGAGTCGGACACGACTGAGCGACTGAGCTGAACTAATATACATATATCCATACCTATATTTACAAGCTGCGCTGTGCTCAGCTAAAATATATTAGTATGAAAAAAGCCAACCATAGGAAAAAAATGTATATGTTCACATATATTTGTTTATATGTATGCCTCTCTCCACAGATATCCCTATGTTTCTGTATATAAATACATGTGCATATATACATATATAAAAGACGCTTACTCCTTGGAAGGAAAGTTATGACCAACCTAGATAGCATATTGAAAAGCAGAGATATTACTTTGCCAACAAAGGTCTGTCTAGTCAAGGCTATGATTTTTCCAGTGGTCATGTATGGATGTGAGAGTTGGACTGTCAAGAAAGCTGAGAGCTGAAGAATTGATGCTTTTGAGCTGCGGTATTAGAGAAGACACTTGGACTTCAAGGAGATCCAACCAGTCCATCCTAAAGGAGATCAGTCCTGGGTGTTCATTGGAAGGACTGATGTTGAAGCTGAAACTCCAATACTTTGGCCACCTGATGCAAAGAGTTGACTCATTGGAAAAGACTCTGATGCTTGGAGGACTTGGGGGCAGGAGGAGAAGGGGATGACAGAGGATGAGATGGCTGGATGGCATCACGGACTCGACGGACATGAGTTTGAGTGAACTCTTGGAGTTGGTGATGGACAGGGAGGCCTGGCATGCTGTGATTCATGGGGACACAAAGAGTCGGACACGACTGAGCGACTGAGCTGAACTAATATACATATATCCATACCTATATTTACAAGCTGCGCTGTGCTCAGTCACTCAGTCATGTCTGACTCTTTGCAACCCCATGGACTATAGCCCTCCAGGGTCCTTTGTCCGTGGAATTTCCCAGAGAAGATTACTGGAGCAGGTTGCCATTTCCTTCTCCAAGGGATCTTCCTGACCCAGGGGTTGAACCTGCATCTCCTGTGTCTTCTGCACTGCAGGCAGATTCTTTACCCACTGAGCCACCTGGGAAACCCCATATATTTGCATTGGCACAGACAATTTTTGGAAGGGCACATATGAAGCTAAAATAATTATTTCCAGGGAATGAGATTGTTGGGGATTCTATTGATGAAAGAGACTTTCCCACTTTGGACCATTCTCCACTTTTTATGTATTCTGTAGAAAACAAATATGCATTTCTTTTATAATTAAGACAATACCTGATTTGATTTGCCGTAAACCCAAACACATATAAGGGCATATCCTGTATATCAGTATTTCTCAATTGTGGCTGCACATTAGAATTATTTGGAGACCTTTTAAGAGATCCAGATGTCAAGGGACCTTCTCCCAGAGGTTCTTGTTTCATGAGTCTGGGAAGGCCTGTGAGCATCGATAGATTTTAGAAGTACCCCAGGTGTTTGTGGTGTGCAGTCATAGTTGAGAATCACTGCTGTTGATGTGCGGCTTAAAAGGGTCCCTGGAAGGTCACTGAAATGAGGTCTTCTCAGAGCATAATTATTTGAGAATGCAACCTAAAGTAATCTATCATTTCTCTCTCAGGCTAAATGTAAGCATAAGACAGAGTACAAACAAGACTGGAGGGGAGTGATGGAAAAGATCTTTGCTTGAATGTGTATAGAAGCATCCATCTCCTTGGTAGGCCTTTTTGTTGAAAGGTATAGACTCATTAAGGATTCCTCCACACGTATGCATGCATGCATGCTCAGTTGTGTCTGACTCTTTGTCCGTGAGATTTCCCAGACAAGAATCCTGGAATGGAATGCCATTTCCTATTCCAGGGAATCTTATCAACTCAGGGATAGAATCTGCATCTCTTGCATCTCTTGCATTGGTAGGCGGATTTTTTACCACTGCGTTACACATAAGGGAGTCTTATAAACTAATCATAACCATAAAAGATATATAGTAAACTAGAAACAGCAAAACAGCTATGCTTTAGGAACCCAGAATGTGGTTGATACTAGAAGGTTCCAACAGAGTTCCAAGAACTGGGGTTACTTGGAGACCCTTCCATAGGAGGCTTTCAAAATTCTTTCACCTGGAGAATTGCTTTGTTAAAATGAAATGCCTTGGGAATCCTGAGGTGGAAAGTAGATCTGAGAAGAATCTGAAGAAACTGAAAAACTAACTGAAAACACAATTTTATTGAAGCTCTTTCTGCTTCTTGTGTGTGTGTGTTCCTCTGATGCTTCTCCCTAAGCCTGATTCTGCCTCCATATTCCTGACAGAGGAGCTGATTGGCCCAACTAGTCCTCAGTGGTCAGTCTCAGCTTGGACAAGCTTTTCCACACCAGGTGACTATAGAGATAAATCCAGCAGTTCGTGGAGTCATATGCCTATTCATCCCTGGTCACCTGAGCCAAAGAGGGTATAGCGAGAAGAGGTGGGTACATAAAGCTGCCTTGGGATTGCAGGGAGAAAGCGTGGGTCAGGCAGTTTCCCTTAGAATGGGAGAGTGGACAGAGCATCCACCATGATTCACCTGCCCAGACCAAGCACTTGAGCTTCCCCAGTGGCTCTGTGATAAAAGAATCTGCTTGCAAAGCAGGAGATACAGGAGATGCAGGTTCGACCCCTAGGTCAGGAAGATGCCCTGGAGGTGACGTCAACCCATTCCAGCATTCTTGCCTGGAGAATCCCATGGACAGCGAGACTGGCAGGCTACAGTCCATGGGGGAGCAAAGAGTAGGACACGACTAAAGTGACTTAGCACATGCACCAAGCACTTAGTCAGTCATCAGTGAGTGTTCAATTAGAGGAGGTTTTCAGTAGGGTGTGAACTATTTAAATTGAAGCAGAGATGTTAAAGAAAAACTGTTAGGAGTAAATAGATAGCCCTTGCCCATAGTACATCTCCAAAGGTCTTTTCTTGCTCTATGAATCTGAGCTTTTAAAAGGTCTTAAACAGCAGCCTAGGAGGTCAAGAAAATGGAATTCATTTTCCCCTGGGATTAGCTCTGGGCCACACATGGCTACTGAGCACTTGAGGTGTGGCTGGTACAAGTAGGCATGTGCTATAATTGACTGGATTGTGAAGCTTTGGTATAAAAAAAAAATCTGACATATTCATTAGTAATTTTTTTATTAAATGCCTATTGAAATACAGTGTCGGCCAAAAAGTTCTTTTTCCCTAAGATGTTATGGAAAAATCCAGACCAACTTTTTGGCCAACCACATACTATTTTGGATATAGTGGGTTAAAGAAAATATATTATTAAACTTAATTTCATCTGTATTACTTTTTCAAAAACTATGCCTATTAGAAAATTTAAAATGACACATATGGCTCACATTATGGACACAGGGACAGCTAGGTTAGATAGTAACTCTGTTGTTTTCCCCTGCACGGATTGGCTGTAAAGATCTGTGTATAAATGACAGGTCTTTGCTGCGGGGCCCACGTCTGTGTCTTATTCTTGGTTCGTAATTAAAGCTGTGGCAGTTCATCCTACTCTGGTTCTTTCTTTTTGCCTCACAGTCTGTGGCCCAATTGCTTTTCTCAAAGAGAAACACTTAATCCTCTCCTGTGGTTTCCCAACATCCCCCGGACAGGCAGCCCTGTCTATGGCTCTGCCTCAGAAAATCCTTATAGAACTTCACTCTGCCTCTGTTATTCTTTCTCGCCTCGATTCCCTCCTTCCTTTCCANAATTGCTTTTCTCAAAGAGAAACACTTAATCCTCTCCTGTGGTTTCCCAACATCCCCCGGACAGGCAGCCCTGTCTATGGCTCTGCCTCAGAAAATCCTTATAGAACTTCACTCTGCCTCTGTTATTCTTTCTTGCCTCGATTCCCTCCTTCCTTTCCAAGACTGGCACACAGCAAATAGCTTGCCTTTGTATCTTTGCCCACTTTTTACAAATGTCCTTTCCTCTGGGGACAAATGTCTGCTTCGTAATGCTTTGTCACCCTTTAGCTTTGTTCCCCATGGAATGAAGTTTGTGGATGGAACTAAGTCACTTCTGGAAATGTATCAACTTCAAAAATTAATAATGATCTTAATAAAAACAACTACTGTTATTTATTGAGTTTTATTACTGGCCAGGATCTATACTGGTTACATTACAGATAGTTCTCATTTAACCCTGACAACAATCCCACAAAGCCTATGCTATGATCCCCTATGACAAATGGGAAAAATTAGGTTTAATATATTTATTGAGTTTTATTACTGGCCAGGATCTATACTGGTTACATTACAGATAGTTCTCATTTAACCCTGACAACAATCCCACAAAGCCTATGCTATGATCCCCTATGACAAATGGGAAAAATTAGGTTTAATATCATTACAGTCCTTGCTTACCTATCACTGGGAAATGGTGGCCCTGGGATTTAAATCCACATCTGTCCCAAAGTCCTTGCTCTTACCCATTAGATTTAACACTGCCTTCCACATGCTGTGTCACCTCCCAAGTTAGGAACTCCAAATCGGAAATCAATGCCTCATAGCAAGTGACATGTATAAGCAAATTTGCTGAATGATAACAGTGAGGTGCATTTGTATACTGTTTTGATGATTCTCTAGTTGACATACAATTCTCACAAAACTTTGATTAAAAAATTATAATGGGCTTTATAAGCCCTATTTCACACACTGGAAAAAATGAGCTCCAACAGGATGAAATGATTCTTCTGGGGCTACTTAGTTGAGTAATAATCCCCAGCCAGGCAAGAACCCAGTTTTCTGGAAATATTTATTCTCCTTTTTCTTTCCTCATCAGAGTATACTAGGCATTATGCTGCTTGGATGGCAGAATATGGTGGCAAATCATGTTATAATGGCTGATTTAATGTGAGTTATGGGAAGGGTTAGCAGGTACAGACTCATATGAGTTTCTCAGCTGTAGGTGTGTCAGTTTCATTCATTCAGCAAAATTTCCTGACCCTAAATCTGGCCAGCCATTGTGCTAACAGTGGGCATGGAAAGGTGGATAAGATACGACTTTGTCCTAAGAAGATTAATTACCTTCTAAGGACAGGAATCATCTTGCAAAGAGAGTATTATCCAATGGGAAAGTGTAGTCTTAATGGAATTTTAAAAGTTAGGAGAGGCAGAAAGGGAGAAGGAAATAACTCTCCCTGGGAAAGTTTCATGGTGGAGGGAACTTCTGAGTTCTGGTTTCAATGGACTGACTTTAGAGATGAAAAGCCTGAGTCACTGAGTGTTCTGCAAAGGACTTCATCATCTTATAACTTCATTAAGTTTCCTAAAAATATGCTTGTTGCCACAGCTCCTTAGAGAGTAGTAGCATGAATTATTCAGTGGAGTACTTAAAATATTAGCATCAGTAAATTCCATAGGAATTTCATGAATACTCTGCCCAGTTGGTTAAGCCAATTTGAAAGAATGGTTTCCAATTCTACAAAGTTGGTAAGACTATGTGGAAAAACAAATGAAGCCCAGAAGAATCATGTCAACTCTCTAAACATCAGCCCATTTCAGAGAAAGACTTCATGCCTCTAGATTTCATGTCCTTTTATTCATCAAAGAGGTATTTTCTTTCACAGGGGATATTTAGAGTGTTCTACTCTCTCTTCTCTTCCAACCAAGCAAAAGTCTTTATGTGCTACTGAATCTAATCATTGGAATATTAAGAGCCCAGATGTACACTCTAATGTGTTTGGTTTATTTGGAGTTAAAATCAAACCTAAAGGAAATCAACCCTGAATATTCATTGGAAGGACTGATACTGGGGCTCCAGTACTTTGACCACCTGATGCAAAGAGCTGACTTATTAGAAAAGATTCTGATGCTGGGAAAGATTGAGGACAGGAGGAGAAGGGGGCAACAGAGGATGAGATGGTTGGATGGCATCACCGACTCAATGGACATAGGTTTGAACAACCTCTGGGAGATAGTGAAGGACAGGGAAGCCTGGTGTGCTGCAGTCCATGGAGTCACAAAGAGTCAGACACAACTTAGCAATTGAACAACAACAACTAAAGGAAAATATCCATCAAAGTTTAGAAATTGAAACTCATCAGAGTCAAACCCTTGGGGCAGTCCAAGAGGAGAGTGCCCTCTATTTTACTGTGGTCCATAAGGGTGCCTATGATTGAGTTTTCTGATAGCTAATACCAAGCTAGACATTGTGCAATGGACTGAGGGTTTGTGTTCCCTCGAAATCCATATGTTGAAGTCCTAACACGCACTGTGGTGGTCTTAAGAGGTGGGGCCTTTGGAAAGTAATTAGGTCATAAGGGTGGAGCCTTCATGAATGGAATTAGTGCCCTTCTGAGAGGACCCCCATCCCCAGAGGACTCTCTAGCTCTCCTGCCATGTGAGAATGCAATGAGAAGTCAGTATTCTATAATGGAAGAGAGTTCCTCCAGAACCTGACCGTGCTAGCAACCTAATCCCAGACTTCCAGCCTCAAGAACTGTAAGCAATACATTTCTGTTGTTTATAAGCCATCCAGTCTGGGGTACTCGGTTATAGCATCTCATCTTGACAAAGACACCCAGCCCCTAGGTAATGGAGATCTTAGCTAGAAATTCCTAGTTGAGAAGGAAGATCTCATCACATGACCTCTTCCCTCTTGTGCTTCAATTTAGTTGTTTGGTTTGTTTTCTGGATGTAATCAGACAGATTACATTCAAAGCCCTCCCTATTCAAAGCCAAGATGGAGCATTTCTTCTGATTCCTGACTCACTGAAGAATAAGGCCCAGATCTGCAAAGGTTGGAGGGCATTAGAATTGGGGTAAAATCTTAGTATTCCAGGAAGAGTATCTCATCCTCTAGCAACCTCTGAAAAACAGGACAAAGGGCAAGAGGTCCCAGAATGGCTCAGCAGCACTGAAGACTTTTGGTGACTATCAATATTTTGTTGAAAATTTTTAAATGGATTTCTTGACAGAAGAATTCACAAATACAATGTCTGTCTTGGAGAAAACTACCTCCNCTAGCAACCTCTGAAAAACAGGACAAAGGGCAAGAGGTCCCAGAATGGCTCAGCAGCACTGAAGACTTTTGGTGACTATCAATATTTTGTTGAAAATTTTTAAATGGATTTCTTGACAGAAGAATTCACAAATACAATGTCTGTCTTGGAGAAAACTACCTCCTTACTGGGTACTGAAGTACAGGTTGCAAAGACAGAGACTGGAGAGTTGTGCATAATGGAAAGGTTAGACTAAAGGCCCTCAGCTGCTGTCTAATTTCCTGATTCTATTATTTGCAGATCCTTGATTTATCTGTGCATGCCTCAAGGCTTGCACTTAGTACATTGTTCTGTAGTAATATGCCAAGATATTTGTCTCCCCCTCAAGGTTGAAAACTTCCTGAAGGAAAGGCAAGATTTATCCTTTTCTATCCCAACGACTTAGCACAATGATGAGTATATAGGAGACATCAAGTAAATATTTATCAAATGAATGAACAAGTTTATTTTATATACTGATATCTCTAGCTAGACACACACACATATATATGTATATATACATATATACCTTGATTTATTGTGTAAGTTATCAGCAAGTGGAGGGTGTTCAAATTCTTCATGGGTTTCATGGCTGCTTGAATGCCTGAATGATGGAATATGCCATACGAATCTCCAAACGTGGTACTTCTAATTATTTCATCTCTTCTCTACAAAATGAAGCTCTTTTATGCTAGCTAAGGCAGAATCAAAGTTGGGACAGGGTTTTTATGAATTTGTATCTCTAGATTAAACCCCTCACCACTAGAAAAGACCCTGGAGGTATTGGTTAGAGGTCTAGGTGTGACTTGGCTGCATTCAGTGGGCAGGATGATCAGAAGTGTAGTTTCATCCAGTCTTGGGAAGGGAAACAGGTAGGCGTACAATGGGCAGAGGCATGCTGGGTGGAACAGCAGGTATGTACACTGAAGTGGGAGCATAAGTGGGAGAATCTCAGCCAGTTAGACCAGATGAGAAGGTAAGAATAAAGCCAAGAAGCAGAGGCAGATAGGGTGTGATTTTTAGGTGGAGAAATTGCCAGAGCCTCAGAGGAGGTAGATGAGGTTGCAAAGAGAATCCTTGCTAAAGGGACACGTTAAAATGAGGTATGCAGTATCATGCATCAAACCTGGACTGGCGATTCGTTTCATGGGGCTGGTGCCCTGGGATGACCCAGAGGGATGGTACGGGGATGGAGGTGGAAAGGGGGTTCAGGATGGGGAATACGTTTATACCCGTGGTGGATTCATGTTGATGTATGGCAAAACCAGTACAATATTGTAAAGTAATTAGCCTCCAATTAAAATAAATAAATTTATATTTAAAAAATGAGGCATGCTTGCACCAAACACCACCATTCAGTCATATATTCATTATTTCAACAAATAATCAGTGCTTGTGAAACCCCTGTATCAATGCTAGGGATACAAATAGAATCTCTGCTCTTATGTACATGAACTAAACTCTACATACATATTAACAGATAATTACAGTGCAGTGTGATACACACTGTAATGAAGCAAGCACAGGGCAGTCTGGGGGACAAGGAACCAAATACAAGATGAAATGTGAAGGATAAATTGCAAGGTGAGGAAGGAGGAGCACTCTTGCTTC
Source organism: Cephalophus harveyi (assembly GCA_006410635.1). Classification (NCBI taxonomy): domain Eukaryota; kingdom Metazoa; phylum Chordata; class Mammalia; order Artiodactyla; family Bovidae; genus Cephalophus; species Cephalophus harveyi. Next base: position 16,695 of record SJYT01028183.1, read on the forward strand.
AGCTCTGGGAATAGCTGAATACCCAAAAATCCAAGAAGGGAGCTAATTCAGGGATTGCAAATACTTTGCAATAGTTGGCCCTTATATGCCATGTTAAGTGGTTCAGACTTTCTCCTGGGAATAATGAATCATTAGAGCATTTTGATCAAGGAGGGACATGATCAAATCTGTGTGCTAAAAATATTACAGCAAAGTGTGGAGAAAGGGTTGGAGGAAAGAAAGACCAGGGACCCACTGAAGTCACCACAGTGTCTCAGTAAGAGGGGATGGTGGCTGAAGTAAGGCTGAGGCAATGAAAGCAGAGGGTAGCAATTGCATTCTTGAGATGTTTAGATGTTAGACTGGACAAAGTTTGGTGATTGATTGGATGTGAGATGCAATCAACTAATCAAAGATGACCATAGAATTCCCTGGTTGTCCAGTGATTAAGACTTGGTGCTTTCATTGCCAGTACCCAGGTTCAATCCCTGCTTGGGAATTAAGATCCCTCAGGCAGCTGGGGAGGTGGCTTGCTCTAGAGGCAGCTCCAAAAAGAATTCTGGTGGTTGGAGAACCTGAGCCCTAAACTCAAGTCCAAAGATCCATTTGGCTTCACACTCTCTCTTAGGGTAGATAGGTTGCCTTTGGGAGCTTAATAGGATATAGTATCTGAAAGGGTCCTTACCCACACTGGCCATTATCATTTATTCATTCATTCAGTGCTTTTGAACTGTGGTATTGGAAGACTCCTGAGAGTCCCTTAGACTGCAAGGAAATCTAATCAGTCAATCCTAAAGGAAATCAGTCCTAAATATTCATTGGAAGAACTGATACTGAAGCTGAAACTCCAATACTTTGGCCACCTGATGTGAAGAACTGACTCATTGGAAAAGACCCTGATGCTGGGAAAGATTGAAGGCAGGAGAAGGGGACAACAGAGGATGAGATGGTTGGATGGCATCACTGACTCAATGGACATGACTTTGAGTAAACTCCGGGAGCTGGTTATGGACAGGGAAGCCCATCATGCAGCATTCCATAGGGTCACAAGAGTCGGACACAACTGAGGGACTGAACTGAACTGAATCATCCAGTATTTATTAAATATTAATATTAAGCTCAAAGTACTCCAGTATTCCATAGATCCGTGTCCAACTCTGCTCAGTTCTTTCTGTCTCTCTCCCCATTTTTTGCTATTTATTATTTTAATTTTTTTAGATTTATTGAGGTATAATTGACAAATAATATTGGAAGACATTTAAAGTGTACATCATGATGATTTTATATATATGTATATACATATACATATATATATACACACACACACATTGTGAAATGATTCTCCCATCTAGTAAACATCCATCATCTCACATATATTTATCTTATTTTTTCTCTCAGTGAGAACATTAAATTCAACTCTTTTAAAAATTTCAATTATACAATAGTGTTATCAGTTATAGTTACAGTGTTATACAATTAGATCCTTAGAACTTGTTCATCTTAAATTGAAAGTTCTACCCTTTATACCAAACTTTTTCTATTTCCCCTGCCACCCTGCCCTTGGCAACTGTTTTTTATACTCTCTATTTCTATGAGTTCTTTCTTTCCTTTAGATTTTACATGTCCATGATACCATGCAGTATTTGTCTTTCTCAGTCTGGCTTATTTCACCAGCACAATGCCCTCCAGGTCCATCCATGTTGTTGCAAATGGCAAGATTTCCTTCTTTCTTATGGCTGAATAATGTGTGTGTGTGTGTGTGTGCGCACACTAAGTCTCTTCAGTCGTGTCCGACTCTGTGCAACCCTATGGACTGTCGCCTGCCAGGCTCCTCTGTCCATGGGGATTCTCCAGGCAAGAATACTGGAGTGGGTTGCCATGTTCTCCTCCAGGGGATCTTCCTGACCCAGGAATTGAACCTGGGTCCCCTGCAATGCAGGTGGATTCTTTACCGCTGAGCCACCAGGGAAGCCCCAGCTGAATAATATTTAATTGTAAGTATCTTCCACATCTATTCGTCCACTGACAAGACACGTAGGTTGTTTCCATATCTTGGCTATTGTGAATAATGCATCAGTGAACATGGGAGTACAGATATCTCTTGGAAAATAAAAGAGTCTCTCAAAGTCAGAATTACAAGTATAAGTTCCCAGTACTTTCCCACTCATGCCTTCTACTCCGCCTTATCATATGTAGTATTGTTTGAGCTGCCATGTGGTGTTTTACAGAAAACTTACTTCACTTCTTATTCCTATGCTTGCGTTAAATTTTTTTTCTTTTTTTTTTTTTTGTGCCTTTTAGTTTCTTTTACATGGACTTGGTCCTTGATAGAATTTTGACTTGGCTACAGATTAAACATTTTATAGAAAACTCTGGATAAGTTGTCTTACATGGCTAGAAGCTAGGAAAATATCCACTAGCCTCCAGAGTTTTGTGAGCAACTCTGGGGCTTCCTGTGACTGATGTGATGGTGTTAGAATTTCAGGAACAGATGTGACTGATCAGTCTTCCTTGAAATACTTGTGTTTGATGCAATTTCATTTCACATTTTGTGCTTGACTTTCCCAAGTTGAGGTGTGAAATTCAAACATCAGAGAAACCAGCAGGGCTTTCAAGTTGAAGTTAATAAAACACTCAACATGAACCTATGTAGTTCAGATTAATAAAATAAAATGTATGGGTGTGAGAGCCTAACCTCCCTCATCCAGAAGATAGCACCCTACAAATCTCTTTCCGGGGGTCCAGTGGATTTCTTCCCCCTCCCCCTTCTTGGTGGCTCAGATGGTGAAGAATCTGTCTGCAATGTGGGAGATCCAGGTTCAATCCCTGAGTTAGGAAGATCCCCTGGAGAAGGGAAGTGGGTGTCTAGGCCATTGGACCAAGAGAGATAAAGAATCTACTTTGAAAACCCTTCTCCAAGGCTTCCCTGGAGGTTCAGAGGTTAAACCCTTTGCCTGCAAGGCAGGAGACCAGGGTTCAATCCCTGGGTCGGGAAGATCCCCTGGAGAAGGAAATGGCAACCCACTCCAGTATTCTTGCCTGGAAGATCCCATGGACAGAGGAGCCTGGTAGGTTACAGTCCACGGGGTTGCAAAGAGTCGGACACGACTGAGCAACTTCACTTTAATGACTCAATAAAGTTCCATCTTTGTCAAAGTTATTATAATCTCCAACTCACTTCTCAAGATTACTAAAATGATTTTGAATGAACAGTATATGACAAATACATGTTACTTTTAAATGATATAATATTATTAATAATATTATTTTACAATTGGTAAAGATATAAGACTTTGAATATTTAGCTTATTTGATTAAACGATGATACCTGTATGACCTGCAGCCATGAAATTAAAAAGTACTTTCTCCTTGGAAAGAAAACTACAACAAAACTAGACAGTGTATTAAAGCAGAACCATCAGTTTACTGACAAAGGTACCTATAGTCAAAGCTATGGTTTTTCCAGTAGTCATGAGTGGTGAGAGTTGGACCATAAAGAAGGCTGAGTGCCAAAGAATTGATGCTTTCAAACTGGTGCTGGAGAAGACTCTTGAGAGTCCCTTGGACTACAAGGAGATCAAACCAATAGATCCTAAAGGAAATCAGTCCTGAATATTCATTGGAAGGACTGAGGCTGAAGCTGAAGCGCCAGTACTTAGCCACCTGATGTGAAGAGACTACTGATTAGAAGAGACCCTGATGCTGGGACAGATTGAAGGCAAAAGGAGAAGGGGGTGACAGAAGATGAGATGGTTGGATGGCATCACCAACTCAATGGACATGAGTTTGAGCAAACTCCAGGAGATAGTGAAGGACAGGGGAGCCTGCATGCTGCAGTCCATGGGATTGAAAAAGTTGGACATAACTTAGTGATTAAACAAGAAACTGGTATGATCATGGCCCAGGATCAAATTTCTGTTCCAAACATGTTTTTAGTTTTGCACAGAGCACCCATCTTGTTCCAAAGGCAGGCTACCTCTAGTCTCATCAGCCACCTCTCACATGCTGAGGCTGAAGTCTCAAATTTGCTAGTGGACAAGTAACACAGATTTCTCAGCCTACTAACATGATTGGATAGGTGACCTTTGTTATGTAAAAGCATAGTATTATAAACGTCACAAACCTTTGACATCATCTAGTCCTAATTCCTTCATTTGAAGTTGAGGAAATTAAACCGCAAGAGTATAAATGGGTTTTCCCAAAGTCACCCAGTTAGTACCAGCATTAGCATTAAAATCTGAATCTAATGACAAATCCAGTGTCGTCCCTATGGTATTATGCTATACCCATTCTGGTCTAGAATTCCCCTCTAAAATTTTGGGATGCTTGGATTGAACACAAACCCCTAGTGAGCCAGGACGCAATTAAGTGCAGTACAATCTTTGGTGCCTCCTGGTATTCGACTAGAGATTTGTGAATGTTTGTTGCAACTCTCCGAGAGTACCACCCTTCGCTAGGCAGACAGCCAAAACCCATCCCATCAGCTTGCCTTGTGCACAGACAGACTGGCAGTGCAGGACCCCGCAGGGCAACTCTGAGCAGCATTCTTGAGACCAAAGGAAGCCAGCTGCTCTGATTGTAGCTGGTGATCACCAGGGCCCATCCTAACAAGGCTGACAGGTTTCAGCCCTGGAGAATGTCCCACTGGCTGCATTCACAGATTAGGTCCATCAGTCACCTTCAATTATTCAGTCGTGTTCTTTGGAGGACCTGCAATGCTGAGCATTATAAAGTCTCTTTGTAATGTAGGGAGAAGTTTGGCTGTGAGTTGTAATCTTCCCAGATGCAGTTTGAGGTGAGGTGAGGTGAAGTCGCTCAGTCGTGTCCGACTCTTTGCGATCCATCCATGGGATTCTCCAGGCAAGAATACTGGAGTGGGTTGCCATTTCCTTTTCCAGGGGAAGCCCCAGATGCAGTTTACTGGAAGGGATTCCCAGGCTGGACTTCTTGAAGACAGCCAGTGAAATGTCCTTTTTATGAAAACTAGAGCCCTCATGACATGGACTATCTACCATGGTTTTCAAGAGAAAGCGGAAAATGCATGGTACTTCCCAGCCCTGGGATTTTCTTTCAAAATAATATTTATTATATATTTTTTCAGATTATAAAAGTAATGCATGTCTCTTATGGAAAATGCAGAAGATTACAAAGAAAATGAGAAGTACTCATATTTCCAATATGATGGATTTACCTCCAAAGTTTAGTTCAGATTTTCTAGTCTGTTTTTTAGTCACATATAGAAGTATATACTTAGTTTTTTTAATGAAACTGTTATCCTACCCTGAAGTTCTAGGATTCTATAAAACATGCAGAATTAAATACAGTAAGTTCCTTGCTCAAAGCCTTGAATGCGATAGTTGCTCCACAAACATGCTGCTGCTGCTGCTGCTGCTAACTCACTTCAGTCAACATGCTAACTGAATGAAAAGGGGAACCATGGTTTTTTGACTCGATTAGACTTGTTGAAGATCTCACACTCAGACTATGCCTGAATCTTTTATTTTTTATGTTTTATTGAAGTGCAGGTGGCTCAGATGGTAAAGAATCTGCCTGCAATGCAGGAGACCTGGGTTCAATCTCTGGGTTGGGAAGATCCCCAGGAGAAGGGAATGGCAACCCATCCCAGTGTTCTTGCCTGGAAAATCCCACAGACAGAGGATCCTGGTGGGCTACAGTCCATGGGGTCACAAAATGTCGGGCATGACTGAGCAACTAACACACACACATGCACACACACACACATAGTTGATTTACAATGTTGTGTGAATTCTTGCTGTACTGCAAAGTGACTCAGTTACATACACACACACACACATATATATATTCTTTTCTATATTATTTTCCACAATGGTTTATCCCAGGTCACTGAATATAGTTCCCTGTGTTATGCATTAGGACCTTGTTGTTTATCTGTTTAGCATCTCCTAGCTCCACTCTCAGTCCATCCCCCACAACCCTCCTTCCCTGTTGGCAGCTACAAGTCTGTTCTCTATGTCTGTTTCAGCTTCATCAATATCTTCAATTGTGTCATATTTTAGATTGCTCATATATGTGATATCATATAGCGTTTGTCTTTCTCTCCCTGACAAACTTCACTTAGTATGAGAATCTCTAGTTGCATCCCTGTTGCTGCAAATGGCATTTTTCATTCTCTTTTATGTTTGAGTAATATTCCATTGTATATATGTACCACTTCTTCTCTATCCATTCATTTGTTGATGGACACTTAGGTTGCTTCCATGTCTTGGGTATTGTAAATAGAGCTGCTATGAACATAGGAGTGTGTATATCTTTTAGAATTAAGAGTTTTCTTTTGGATAGATGCCCAGAAGTGGGATTGTCTTGGCTATTGTGAATGCCTGAATCTTGACGACAATCTTCACATGCTAAAGAAACATAATAAACTAGAAATTGACTGCTTCCCTTCAAGAATATGTTCCCGCCCCAGCAGAGTATCAGTAGTCAATTATCTCCATTTTTTCATGCTCGTTATTTCAGGAGATTCCGTTTGATGAGAGAGCTGCACATACAAGAGACTTGCGGGAAGCATGGACCTTAGTGAAAAATGGCCTTTGGAGGAAGGAACCTGGCTGTCTCACGCTGGAGTTCATCATTTTGCCAACACCAGAGGGGGTATGGCTGCTTTTGCTGTCCCAGATATACGCGATCCTTTTCAACTCATGCACCCACTGGGTCAACCCAGCTGTACGCACTACGTGCCCAGTGCTATCTGCCTTTTCAAAACCAGATGGGTGGAGAGGCGAAGGCATGGACTTTGGAGTCAGACAGACCCAGGTTCAAATACAGATTTTCTCTTTATACACTATGGGGCCTTAAGAAACTCTATTGTTTCCTCAGCCTTAACATCAAAGTAAGAAAGCCTACTTGGAGGCTTGTGATGAGCACCGTTAATGTAAGCTGTCATTGACTGAGCCCTTACCCTAGCTGGGTGGGAAGCCGGTCACATAGCTTTGAGCACCTAACATCCAGGCGCTATTTTCTTGCCTGTCTCCCATCTCCTCCCCTCTCGTCTCCTCTCCACAGCCATGCAAAGATTAAAACTGGGGATAATGCAACCGGTATAACCGGCGTAGATTGGCTCACCTTCCTTCTGTGTCCACATCCTAGCATCTGATTAATGCAACTCAGTGTTAAGTTTGGGATGTTGTTACTGTCCTGGCATGGAGCATACAGGTGTCAAAACCATACCCCTGACACAGAGAAGTGGTCCTCTGTTAGGTCCAAGGTCTGCCCCATTGCCCGTCCCCCAGATCTAATGGGGATCCACTTTGGTAGGAGGTAATCTACGGATGAGAAAACAGAGGCTGCTGGAGTTAATGCATTCACACGATCTTTTTAGAAATGGTATGCCTCTCATTTGCTGTTATTTATTCATTCACTCAATTAATAGTGAGCAGCTACTACAATCCCAAGCACTGGGAATATAAGAAAGAGATTAAGATAGACGCAGAGATCACCAGACTACACTCCCTACTGTGCCCCATCTCTAAAATGGGGCGACTTAGATAGCAATAAACACTTACTTAGTTTTTGCACTGCATCAGGGTACATTTTCCAACCAAGACGACTGCACACAATGGGAGTTTCCCCAGAGGGAAGCTTTAGGTTCTGAGAGAAGAAACTTGGATGCAGTCCAGACAGAAACCAATCTCTGTTCACTCCTACGCCCTGTCACATTGCCACCTGAGCCACTTTTTAGAGGTTCTTAAGCCATGTCTCCTCACAGCCCAGGGCACAAAGTTGAACCTCCTCAGCGGCACACACAGCCTGCCTTTCCTGGTCTGACCTCTGCCTGCCTCTCTAGACTCATCTCCTGCTGCTTCTTACTAAACATGAAGCCCTTCCTCATCACCGTATCTACCTCCCCCTGGATCCTTGAGTACCTCACGCCCTCACACACCTGTGAGCCTCTGCAAAGACTCTCATTAGTATGTGCCTTCTACCTGGCCAGGTCCTGCTCATCTCTGAAGCTCCAGCTTCAGTCATCTCTTCTGGAATCTCTTTACCCGTCCACCCCCATCCTAATCTGAATGAGCTGCCACAGAGCTTGCAGCTTTCCATGCTACGGAGTTGCTAGGTTGTATTGTCACTGTCTGCATCCTAGATGACCTGTGAGCCTCTCAGGGGCAGATGTCTTATTTTGTTTGCCTTTGCATCCCTTTCACAAGCAGCCTGGCAAATATTTGATACGTATTTGGTGGCTGGCTGGCTGGGTGGCTTGATGAATGAATGGATGTATGAATTGAGTGATAGCTGAGACCAGGTCCTCTGCATATTTCTGTGGTCACTGAGAACGTTTTTGGACTGTGGCAGCCCAATCTGCACAACTGCTTCTGGCATCACTTCACCTTGCTTTTGGCACACCTAGAGCATTTTGCTCAGTGGCCCCAGGCTTGTTCATCAAAGCTGGATGGCATAAGAGAGAATTAAGTAAGCATGGTTTGTCTGCATCATCCATCATAGAAGTTTAGAGCAGAAAGAAGCCTCAGGGGTCACTGTGACAAAGGGGTGGCTAGAAATTCTACTGTGAGCAGTTCCAAGCATTACCACACATCTCCTTGAGTTCACCACATCATGTATCTACAGTCTTTGGAGATACAGCTGGCTTGTAGGAAGGGGACCCAGGCCGGTGTCTAGATCTGCCTGATGGAGAGGCACTTTGGATAAGAGGTGAGCCTCTGGAGCTGATGGAAAAGCTTGGCTCAGATGGGCAGCATCTGAGGTACCATGTTATGTGGCCCCAGTTCAGACAGTCAGTCTGTGATGTTGGAGGTGTCCAAGACAGAGTTGGGCTGTGTTGTCCTGTGTGGGTGAAGCATGTTGTCCTGTGTATGCTGCAATGTGAAAGTTCTTGTGAGCAGCTGGATTAGGGTGGTTCTCAGGCTGGATTAAACAGGGCTTCCCTGGTAGCTCAGTCAGTAAAGAATCTGCCTGCAGTGCAGGAGACCAGCGTTCTATCCTTGGATTGGGAAGATCTCCTGGAGAAGGAAATGGCAATCCACTTAAGTACTCTTGCCTGGAAAATCCTATGGACAGAGGAACCTGGTGGGCTACAGTCCATGGCATCTCAAGAGTTGGACATGACTTAACTAAACCACCATCACCACCAGAGGCCTAGGTCAGGGTTCAGGGAAAGGATGCAGGTCCTGAGAGGACTAGGTAGGGTGGCAAAATGGAAATATGGTGAAATGCTGAAATGAGGTGAGGAAACTCACACTCAGAAACAAACAAACTTGCACAGTGGGAGACTTCTGTGCCAGACTTAAGTCAGAACTGGATGAATTACAAAAAAACCTTTGTAATCCCTCATTAGATAGATACCTTACACCGGACGTGACACTACACCTTTTTTTTTAGTATAGATAAAGACCATCACTATTCACTCTCACAACAACCTTATTCTCCTTTTATGAATGAAAAAAAATTGAGCCTGAAGATGCTGGAAAACTTGCTCAAGGTCACGGGCAATGTGGGGATTTGAACGGAGATCTGCCTAATACTTAGCCATGCCAACTTATTGCCTGACGATTCACCCTCCAAAACTAGCTACTCTGCCTTCTCAATTAAAAGCTCTGGGAGCCTAGTTACAGACTTTTTTTTTTTTTGCTTCTTATTTTGTTGTCACAGTAGAAAAGAGAACTAGCTCTTAACAAGTCCAGAAAACCAACAGTGCTGTTGCAATGTGTGGATTACCATCCAAGAGCCACCGATGGCCACCTCAGCTAATGCATTGCCAAGGCCTTGATCCACCTGCTGTGGACCATCCTCCCTCCACCCCTTACCCCACGTCCCCTGCCTCCCAATACTAGCTGATCCCAGCTGCTCCATCTCAGAGGGAGTTTACATTTCTAGTGAGCTACCAGAAAAAGTCCTAAAAGTGTCCAGGCCTTGAGATCTTATTCTTGGCTCGTGTTATCTGCCAGGGAGGCTCAGTCATCCTGGTGAGTCATGGGCCTGGAGGCAAGGCCAGTTCCACGCAACATCTGGGCATCTCAGCTACCATGAGGGTAGGTCAACCTCCTGGAAAGCTGGCTGGGAAGAGCCCAGGATGTCTGGGGGAGATACAGAATTTCTCCAGGAAAGTCCCTCTGCCACTCCCAACGCCTACACTCTTAAAATCCCCTCAAGGGCCTGGGCCAGTGGTTACGCAAATTTATTTTAAAAGCCTGGAACACATTTTCCAAATGAAATCAAATGCAGAGCCTGACACACAAAACAGAACGGGGCCGGAGCCCTGGTTCTGACCGCTGTGCTGCAGGCTCCTCTGATTCGCCAGCTGCCCCATCAGACATGTGGGGATTTGACACAGGAGGGGAGGCTTCCTCACACCTTCACAGTGAATCCACAAAACACATCTTCCTGTTATACATGTGTTCACTCAGCTGTTTGGGAACCCTGCTGTCGTTCACTATTCCCAGGGGACCCAACCTGCTTAAACTTATCATCAGGGAAGGGGCAGGAAGTGTGGGGAACATAACCTGGCAGCTGGAGCCAGGTGTGTCTAGAAATTCATTGGCGCTGTTTCCCCATTCTGGTTATAAAAACAGGAAGGGGTGGACTTCCCTCCTGCAGGAAGGAAGGACATTTTTCCGAGTGTGGTCTGGGTGCCAAGCACTGTTGTAGACATTATTTCATTTTGTTCACATCCTCACTGAAATCTCTTTGAGCAGTTACTATTACCCCCATTTTGCGGATGAAGAAACTGAGGCATGTGAAGATACAAATACGAAGTCCAGCTTGCACAGCAAACGACAGTAGAGCTCACAGTCACGCTTAGGTCTTTGTTCTCCAGGGCTCTGCTCCATCCAGTTCACTTCCCTGTCAGTTTCAAGGGGGCAGTGCCACGTGTCTAGGAAGCTTGATCCTTTGTGTCTATTTCTTAAAAGAAAAAAAAGTATTATTGGCTTACTTTTGCTGTGTTGGATCTTTGTTGCTGTGTGCGGGCTTTCTGCAGCTGCAGTTAGCAGGGGCTACTCTCCAGCAGCAGTCTGTGGACTTGTCATTGCTCTGGCTTCTCTTGTTGTAGAGCACGAGCTCTAGGGCACGTGGGCTCAGTAGCTGTGGCCCACCAGCTTAGTCGCCTTGCAGCACGTGGCGTCTTCCTGGATGAAGGCTGGAACCCCCTCAAATGATTCAGGAACCCCCTGAAATGATTAATTCCAATAAGCATTGCTCTGACTTAGACAACCTGAAGGCAGCATTCCACGAAACATGTCCAGGAAGATTCTGCATGCTTTCTCTAGTTTGGGTGAGTGGGGCTACTTTCTAATGGCAGGGTGAGGGTGTCTCACTGTGGTGGCTTGTGTATGTGGGCTTAGCTGTCCCACAGCATGTGGAATCTTCCCAGATCAGGGATTGAACTCGTGCCTCCTGCATTCGCAGCTGGATTCCTAACTGCTCAGCCACCAAGAAAGTCCTATTTCTTTAAAAAAAAAAATTTAATTTATTGTATAAAATAAAATTGGATATAGTTGAGCTTTGTGTCTGTTTCTCCTGCATACAGGCTGGTAAAAAGATTGATACAACATAATCTGTCATCCCTGGTCTCCTATTGGCATTTGTTTTAACAAGTTTCATAAATGTCAGTTTTTTGTTGTTTTTTTTTTTACAGAGGAGATCATAGGCTAGGCGGGTCTGGAGACTTGTCAATGATTTAGTGGCAAAACTAAGGCGAGAACTCAGGCTTCCGCTTCTCCTTTCAGCACCTACATTGCTAAGACCATAGTTTGTTGGAAAAACCATTTTAATGTGAAAAAAAGAGAGGCTCTTGTGCACCAGGCAGACTCTATTTGCAATGTCTGAAAGAAGTGATTCCCTCTAAGACCTCAGCCCAAAATGGGAGATGAGGACGGTCTCTGCATGTCAGCAGAAACTCACATCTGTTCTATGGATCTCTCTTATAATGGTTTAGTTATAGATTTCAATGACACCAAATGTTTTTACCTTTCGTCTTAACACAAGGCATTTTGTCTGATTTCACTCAATAGATCCAGCTGAATGCAAGCTGCAAGTGCATGATTTTCCTCTGCAGGGACCTTTTTCTGTGTGTATTTTTGGAATAGTTTATTCTGAGTCATGGCCACATATACCTTCTAGTCGCTTCTTGGCTCAGCCAGAGTTCATTTCCTTTGATATGATGCTGAGTGAAGAGTCTTTTAAATCTTCACCTCTATTCCATAGTTGGTAACAGGGGGTGTTACCTAGGGGTGGGAGGTGGGCTGGATGGATCCAAGTTCATATGCTTCATAACACACTTTGCTGTTGTTAGTAGCATCTACCGCATTGGTATTTGAATTGTTCAGAGAACATACTTAACATTTTTACCAGAATGAATCCTTGTCTTCCTGTCAGACTTAGTACCGTATCATCTCTTGGCTTGCACTGTTTCTGTAAGAATAATTTTTTTTTTCTTTTCAGGTGACATATAGGTGGCACTAGTGGTTAAAAAAAAAAAAAAAAACCCCGCCTACCCATGCAAGAGACATGAGACATGGATTTGATCCCTGGGTGGGGAAGAGTCCCTGGAGGAGGGCATGGCAACCCACTCCAGTCTTCTTGCCCGGAGAATCCCATGGACAGAGGAGCCTGGCGGATTACAGTCCGTAGGTCGCAGAGTCAGACATGACTGAAGCAACTTAGCAGGCACGCACCCACAATTCTTCCGTTAGGGCCATTTCTTTCTTCTGGACAGTATCAAACACTTAAAGCATTCTCTGAGGCTTGATTTTCATTTAAAGGGAATGAAGCAACTCTGTTTTCTTTCTGCCTTTCATCAAGGATTATTAAAAAAAAAAAAAGTGGGGTTGTGATTAAAGAAAAGAATATTAAACCCTAGGAGAAGAGAGATGTCCTTTGGGCCGTTTCAGCCCTGGAGCTAATGATGAGACCAATTAAATGAAAATTTTCCTTGATGAAGCCCTATGGGTGGGTGCATATGTGTCCCTGCTGTCCTCTGTCTGCTTGTCCTAAGAGGAGGCACGCTGAGACAGGATAACAGCAGAGAATCCGACCGGCCAGGGCAGCCACAGCCTCTCTCTTCTCTCCTAAATCAGTCTCACACCCGCTCCCCAGGGTGGGGAGGGGAGGAGGGGCAAGCTTCGCATCTCCACTCCCTTCTGCCATTAACTAGCAGAGAGCCTCCAGGAGACAGAAGGCTACCCCCAGAGAAGATGAGCAAAGGGCAACACCAGGGAGAAGGGGGAGGCAGAGGGAAGGTTTAGCTCTCTCCTCCTTATCTTTCATGCTTGAAATCGGTGACCTCCCAGGGGTAGGGATCGGGAAGGCTGTGCACAGATCCCAGCCTGTGGCTACCATCCTAACTTACTACAGAATCCATGCAGCTTGTTCTTGCTAAGGGAATTGATAGCATACCTTGGCCGAAAAATAACCTTTTTCCTGTGTGGCTTTTTTTTTTTTTCTTTTTAACTTTTGTTTTTAAGTTTTTGGCGGCATCACAGGGCATGTGGGATCTCAGTTCTCCGACCAGGGATCAAACTTGCATCCCCTGTATTGGAAGCGTGGCTTCTTAACCACTGAACCACCAGGGAAGTCCTTGCTAGGGTGGCATTTAGACCTCTCATCCATCTCTTGGGGGAAGAAGTCACATCCTGTNCAGGGATCAAACTTGCATCCCCTGTATTGGAAGCGTGGCTTCTTAACCACTGAACCACCAGGGAAGTCCTTGCTAGGGTGGCATTTAGACCTCTCATCCATCTCTTGGGGGAAGAAGTCACATCCTGTATGAGGCCCGTCTCCTTTTCTCCATTGACCAAGGGTCCTGTGGTATCAAAGCAGCCCATCTAGGCTGGCCCTCCCTGTGGCCTCTGCTCCAAGCAGCGCTGCAGCAAGGCAGGCCCTGGCCCCGTCACAGCAGAGGCCAGCCAGGGGCTGATGGCATCCCCAGCCTCCTGGGAGCAGGGGCTGGTACACAGCTGCCGTCCTGCCCACCATGCAGGATATTAGTGATGGCTGCTTTGCTAGAAACACCCCCAAAAGCATTTTCCAGTGCTTTTAGTTCTAGAAAAATGGATCAAAGAATTCCTTTGATTTTAGCATTATGTTCCATGTTGCCACGTGAGCACAGCTCCTGGGTGGAGGGATGAGAGCTCTGCTTAGTGAATTTCCAGGATAACTGAAGTAGAACCCTTTAAATGCCTACATACTTTTCAAGATTTTACTGTTCTATACATAACAGTTGATAAGACTTTTCCCCAAAGATTTGTTTATACACTTTCTGGCCCTACTACTAAACAGAAAATAGTCATACCTCAGCTTATGATTAAGCTTATGATTAAGGTTGGACCAAAATCTTACTTAGAGAGGCACCGTATTTCATTTAGAAACCATCACAGGATACCTAACTTGTTTCAATAATTCATAAACATGTCTGAATGTGCCTAAAAAGCAATCTCGATGAGCACACAAGAAGCTGTGGATGGTATTTCAGTTTGTGGATGGAAACTGAGAAAGGAGGACTTCTATTTTCTCAGTTTATACCCATGGGGACTAAATGTCTTTTTCTTTCCCCTTGAATACATATTATTTGCTTATATAATAAAATTAATTTAAAACATTTAAAGTTTGATGTATTCTTAACTTTATATATACAAAGAAATATTAAAGCTAGGGGTTGGGTTCCCAGGTTAGCTCTCAAAGCTCATGTAGAGGATAATAGTAAGAGTGGAGATAAGCCATCAGCTTCATGTAGAGGATAATAGTGAGAGTGGAGATTAGCCATCAGCCCCTTGTACTCTGTTTCTGTGGAAAAATAATTCACCCTGAGCCCCAGAAATATTTCCTTCTTGCTGCTTTCTCTCCACATGTCCCACTTTCTAATAAATGCTGCCCTAGAAATAAGATCAGAGATTATGTCGCTGTCTTTAGAGGCCATAGCAGCAGGAAGCCCACTCTCCTTGTGTGGTGGTTGAGTTGTTAAGTCATGTCTGACTCTTGAGACCCCATGGATCTGCAGCCCGCCAGGATCTTCTGTCCATGGGGTTTCCCAGGCAAGAATACTGGAGTGGGTGGCCATTTTCTTCTCCAGGGGATCATCCCAACCCAGGAATCAAAGCCAGGTCTCCTGCCTTGCAGGCGGATTCTTTACCGACTGAACTAAAAGGGAAGCCCCAGTAGGAGAGTCAAAAAAAGGGACTCCAGCATGCCCAAGCCTTCTGCGTGGGAGAGAAAGGAACATTTCTTCCTCAGCATCCACGGTGTCTGGCACTGTGCTTGGTCTGTTTCACACTTAACCTGCTCAGCTTCTCCTGGCAATACGGTATTAAGTATTATCGTCAGGAAACTGAAGCTCTGGGAGATCTAGTAACAACCCTGTGATTTCTCTCCTAATAATTTGACAGAACTGAGATTCCAACCTATAATATTGTGTACTCTCTTTTATAACTTCCCAGCAGAATAATTTCTTTTTATATTGGAGTATAATTGCTTTGGGCTTCCTTTGTGGCTCAGCTGGTAAAGAATCCACCTGCAATGTGGGAGACCTGAGTTTGATCCCTGAATTGGGAAGATTCTCTGGAAAAAGGAATGGCTACCAACTCCAGTTTTCTGGCCTGGACAATTCCATGGACTCTATAGTCCATGGAGTTGGAAAGAGTCAGACACAACTGAGAGACTTTCACCTTCAGTTCACATAATTGCTTTACAGTGTTGTGTTAGTTTCTGCTGTACAACAAAGTGACTCAGCTATATGTATACATATATCCCCTCCCTCTTGAGCCTCTTCCCTCCATCCCACCCCTCTAGGTCATCACAGAGCACCGATCTGAGCTCCCTGTGTTATACAGCAGCTTCCCACGAGCTGTCTATTTACACATGATAGTGCCCCACCCTCCCCTTCCCCCGCTATGTCCACGTGATCGTTCTCAACATCTGCATCTCTATTTCTGTCCTGCAAATTGAATAGTACATATCATGTGGAATAAAGTAAGTCAGAAAATCAAATATTGTCTATTAATGCATATATATGAATCTAGAAAAATGGTACTGATTAACTTATTTGCAGAACCATTTCTTTATAAGAAGTCTATAAGAATCCAGTTTGAGATATTGCCTAAGGTTAGGAAGGTCTTCTGAACCTACTGGAAGGTGAGCAATATGAGGACAGGAACCCATTCTGACCACTATTGTATCTGCCTTGCCTCGCAGATGCATTGCCTACCATCCTGGCAGCATGGTGTGTATGCTTAGTTGCTCAGTTGTAACTGACTCTTTGCAACCCCATGGACGGTAGCTTGCCAGGCTCCTCTGTCCATGGGATTCTCCAGGCAAGAATACTGGAGTGGGTTGCCATTCCCTTCACCAGGGGATTTTCCTGACCCAGGGACGGAATCTAGGTCTCTTGCATTGCAGGCGGATTCTTTACCATTTGAACCACCAGAGAAGCATGGTGCTGCTGCTGCTGCTAAGTCGCTTCTGTCGTGTCCGACCCTGTGCGACCCCATAGACAGCAGCCCACCAGGCTACTCTGTCCCTGGGATTCTCCAGGCAAGAATACTGGAGGGGGTTGCCATTTCCTTCTCCAATGCATGAAAGTGAAGAGTGAAAGTGAAGTCGCTCAGTCGTGTCCGACTCTTAGCGACCCCATGGACTGCAGCCTATCAGGCTCCTCCACCCATGGGATTTTCCAAGCAAGAGTACTGGAGTGGGTCGCCATTGCCTTCTCCAGAGAAGCATGGTACTTTCCCATAAATATTGTTTAACTAACAGGAAATGTTATTGTTTGCTCTGCTTTGCTTCCTAAGATAGAAAATTGGAATCATATATTTTAGAAAAATTGTCAACAACAAATATTAAAACAAGAAAAATATTTTTTCATTAACTTTCAGCTGATTAGAAAATTTAAATAACTGAAGGGCTGTAAGAAAAGTTCTTAGCTTATGAGTCATCCATTTATAGGGAACAAATTGAAAGGGAGTCCATTGTGAGTTAGAACAATCTGGCAGGCTCCAGAACCTAATCACCTGGTAGAATATTTGTAATGCTTTTCCTATGGGGAATGGCCGATCCTAATTCCACATAACCAACTTTCAAGGAAGCTCTTAGAAAGCAAACTAAGAGGTGGGACCATGTACATTGCTTTTAATTGGAAACATGATCTGTGGTTAGTGATTCCTTTCAGTAACTCAAAGTCGTTAAAGAAGAGAAACGAGCCTCATTTTCCTCAGTTGTGAAAGAGCATACCATCTAATAATAATTAACATGTACTTGATTTTCAGTGTGACAGTCTCTGTTCTACAGGCTCTAAATGCTGTAGTTTATTGCATTCTTGCTACAGCCTTATGAGTTAAGTATAATTATCTCCATTTTTAAAGAAAACTAAGGTTAGCAGAAATTAAACTACTAGTTAATAGTGAATCTGGTATTAGAGCCAAGGTCTGGTTGACCCCTAACCAGACCTTTGCTCTCATACCAAAGCCCTCTGTAGACTGTCTCTCTTGGAACTCAAAGGCTAGTTGCCTCCTGATCCGATGGGGAATTGGAGGCGACTAGTCCTGCAAACATGCCATCTGAGCTCACCTCCTCATGGCATCAGGGAGTCAAAGACTCCTACTCAGATCAAGAACTAACCATTGGAATTTGGCAATGCCAAGGTCAGTCTTGACCTTGACAAGAGCTACTCTGGAAGAGTGATGAGCTATAAGCCTGTTTGCCTTTAAGATTAAAGGAAGATGGTGGAAACAATGAGTGTGAACAATTCTTTGATGAATTTTGTGATAAATCGTCACTGAGACTTGAGATTGGTAATTGGAAGAGAGAGGTAGAGTTGGAAAATATTTTTTAAAGATACAAAGATAGTAGCATATTTGTATACTGATGGGAATGATCCAGAACAGAGGAAAACATCAACTTAGAGAAGAGAGGGGGCAGAAATCCATGTGAGAGGGCACGGAGGATCTGATACACAATGGAGGAGTTGGCCTTAGCTGGAGAACGGATGGTTCATCCATAGTAACAGGAGAGCAGGAGAGAAGTAAATCAGGCAAACGCAGAGGGATTGCTGGGCTGCACTAATGTCCACTTGAGGCTAGTGGTCACACATTGAAAATAAGACCAGTCAGCATGATGCTATGCTTCTCTGATCATGTTTCACTGGGTGCTGGCAGAGAGAAGATGAAGAAATAGATTTTATCAGGGGTATGGTTTTCCCAAAGACTTAGTAGACATAGAGGGAGGTGGATTTGAAGGCGTATATAAGAGAAATGATCATAGTAAACCTAGAAACTAGGCTGGTTAAAAGAGAAAAGAATATCAAGAGGGAGAGTAAGGGACACAAAAAAGGTCACAGGATCAGCAAATTACAGGAGCGGTTGGGGTCAAGGAGACATTGGGTGAGGATAACAGGAAGAATAAGCTGGAAAGCTTGGAAGGCTGAGTGGTGGTGATAGGAGAGTGAAATGCTTGGTGTTGAGATTACAGATGGTGCTATTAGGAGGGCAGGAAGCTGGGATAGCTGGAGGTGCAGGAAGGGAGAGGATGTTGAAGAGCTGAGAAACCAGAGTACAAGAAGAATCCACTGGTAGATTTGGAAATAAAAATTATCATGTGAATGGTATTGGGGAAAGTGACAGTGATCCAGATGCCAACACCTTCAAGAAATGAGGTAGAATAACATAGAGGTCTGTAGACGGCTGCAGTGAGTAAAGGTCGTGGACAACATGCTCTGTTATTTTCAAGGAGAGTCAGATTTCCATCAGAATGAGGAGTTGAAAGAAAGTTTGACGAACCATGAATGAAAGTGAAAGTCACTCAGTCGTGTCCAGCTCTTTGGGATCCAGTTCGTGGAATTCTCCAGGCCAGAATACTGGAGTGGGTAGCCGTTCCCTTCTCCAGGGGATCTTCCCAACCCAGGAATCTAACCCGGGTCCCCTGCATTGCAGGTGGATTCTTTATCAACTGAGCCATCAGGGAAATCCATGAATTCCTGAGAGCCAATGGAGGTTTTCAGGAGATGGGAGGGGATGTCTTGATATGTGCATTCACCTATAAGCACATTCACTTCTTGGATTTCAGAGCTCTGACTGTCAGAGCTCAGACAGAGGAGGATAGAGAGATAGGCTAGGCAGTTCAAGAATGGTTGCTTTGGGGAGTTCCTTGGCCTAGTGGTTAGGATTCTGGGCTTTCACTGCTGTGGCCCTGGTTCAGTCCTTGGTCAGGGAACTGAGATATCCCTCAAGCCACTCTCAGGGCAGCCAACAGAAAAGGAAGAAGAAGAACGGTTACCCTGGTGTGGAAGGAGGACAATGGAATTCTCCAGGCCAGAATACTGGAGTGGGTAGCCGTTCCCTTCTCCAGGGGATCTTCCCAACCCAGGAATCTAACCCGGGTCCCCTGCATTGCAGGTGGATTCTTTATCAACTGAGCCATCAGGGAAATCCATGAATTCCTGAGAGCCAATGGAGGTTTTCAGGAGATGGGAGGGGATGTCTTGATATGTGCATTCACCTATAAGCACATTCACTTCTTGGATTTCAGAGCTCTGACTGTCAGAGCTCAGACAGAGGAGGATAGAGAGATAGGCTAGGCAGTTCAAGAATGGTTGCTTTGGGGAGTTCCTTGGCCTAGTGGTTAGGATTCTGGGCTTTCACTGCTGTGGCCCTGGTTCAGTCCTTGGTCAGGGAACTGAGATATCCCTCAAGCCACTCTCAGGGCAGCCAACAGAAAAGGAAGAAGAAGAACGGTTACCCTGGTGTGGAAGGAGGACAATCCCAGCCTGGTCCCCGGCCATTCCTCCGTGGGCACTCGGGCCAGGGTGCCTTCTTTCTGTTCTCCACGGTAAATTGTTGACTGACTGTAGAACACTCAGAGATGACTGAGGTTTACAGAATGAGAGCACCTCAGCCCAGGTCCATGGGCCCTTGGGCTGCTGAGCTGGCAATCTGATCAGTCTGAGATTACAGAAGGTCCCCGGGAAGTTGCCCAGACTGTTGCTGCTGCTGCTGCTAAGTCGCTTCAGTCGTGTCCGACTCTGTGCGACCCCATAGACAGGAGCCCAACAGGCTCCCCTGTCCCTGGGATTCTCCAGGCAAGAACACTGGAGTGGGTTGCCATTTCCTTCTCCATTGTGTGAAAGCGAAAAGTGAAAGTGAAGTCGCTCAGTCGCATCCGACTTCCAGCGACCCCATGGACTACAGCCTACCAGGCTCCTCCATCCATGGGATTTTCCAGGCAAGAGCACTGGAGTGGCTTGCCATTGCCTTCTCCGGCCCAGACTGTTAGCTCTCCAAATATCAGTATCCAAGGCCAGGGGTGGAGAAGAGACAGCCGATTTCTATGTCTGCGCCTTCCTTCCTCTGCCTCCTCCCAGCATCTCTAGAGCACTTTCCCATAGCCCAGGGCCCTCCTGAGTGAGGTGTCAGTCAGTCCCATAGAAAACACAT
Source organism: Cephalophus harveyi (assembly GCA_006410635.1). Lineage (NCBI taxonomy): Eukaryota > Metazoa > Chordata > Mammalia > Artiodactyla > Bovidae > Cephalophus > Cephalophus harveyi. The sequence goes on from SJYT01028183.1 coordinate 37,088, forward strand.
AATGCATCTGTACAAGTTATTCAGGCCACTGACTCAGGGGAGGGAGATTCCCGCAACCTGACATCAATTTCTTTAGGACCTGCAACTCAAACTTTCAGACTCAAACTTTTGTCTCTACATTCTGTACGTGAAACTGCGCAACTCTTTTTATATTAGAAGGAATATGGCTCTGCTGTCTCCTGATACGTGTACGCGCGCGCGCGCACACACAGACACACACACACACACACAGTATAACAACGGTGCGCAGTCATATATAAGTTACTTAACTTCTGAGCCTCAGTTTCCCTATCTGTGAAATGAAGGCATATTATCTTCCCTGCTAGTCTCTTAAGAGGAAGAAATATTGCTTGGAGCGAAGACAAAATTCAGGTTCAAAGGAGAGAGTTGGGGGCGTTGGAAACCCTTCCTTGCTGCAGGGAATATTCAAGCTCTGAAACTCCTACCTTTCCCCAGGAGAAGCAAAGCAAAAAAAAAAAAAACAAAACGATTTCCCAAGTATGGGAACAGGACAGACATAATACAAAATTGCAGAAATCGTTTTACAACTGGTTAAGCTCTCTTTTGTCATAAATGGTCAGAGACGGTGGGGGTGGGGAAGATGCCCTCCCACCGGGAGTCGGGAGGCAGCGCGCGCGCCACTGCCGAGCGTGAAGGCCGCGGTCTCCTAGCAACGCGTAGCGGGGATGCGCACGGGCGCTCCATCGGGTGGGCGCAGGGAGCTCGCCGCCGCTGCCGTTGCGCGCTCTCGGGCCTCCCGGACCCGCCAGGAAACTTTGGGGCTCTTGGGCGCCGGGCGTCAACACTAGACCCGGGGGACGCCGCGATGCGCCCCGCAGGCTGAGGGCAGAGGCGGAGGTCGCTGCCTGGCGCGCCCGGCCTGGGGATCCATGGGCTCGCACCTACGGAAAGTTGGCGCGCACCTGCGTGCGCCCAGAAGACGCTTGGTTCCTGGGCCGAAATGCTCCCCGCCAAGTTTCTTTAACGATTTCTTCCCCCAGTGGATCTGGCATCTGGAACCCCGTGAGGCCCCGGGTTCACGGATTCCCGTCGCTGGGAGAGAGAAACGCGCTCTTTTCTAAGGGATCTGCGCGGTAACTGATTTTTAATCGATTAGCCCTGAATGGTTGAGATTCTATTTTTGTTTTCTGCTTTTCTTCTTCCTCCAGACAACGAGTTTGTGGAAGCCTCTCCCGCGCCCTACAGCCCGGAGGAGTTCGGTAAGTGTGCCCCTTTTGCCTTTTCTTGTTAGAACCCAGCCTGGGAATCGCGAATTTGGAGTCCAAGCCCGAGGGGCGGAGAGAAAGGGCTGGCCGGGGGACTCTTGCCCTGCTGCACGTTCCTCTTGCGGTGAGAACTGGCCTTTTCCTGGAGCGTGTGCTTTGGAGGTGGCGGGGTTGGTGTGGGGTGGTGGTGAGTCGGCTGTGCAGTGTGTGTGCGTGCGTGCGTGTGTGTATGTGTGTGTGTATGTATCCTGGTCTTTGGTGATGCTCCCAGGAGCGCGCCACAGCAAACTTCCTGATCAGCGGGCCCCTGCAAGCAGGCGGTCTCATCCTGCCTGGAAAGATGCAGCCAGCGGGTAAATGCCACAAGAAGGACATCGTGTGGCTACTCCCTAAGCTGAATTTAATGAAGTCTAGGGTCAAAAACGTTCTGGTAATTAAATTTCAAGACCTGGGAGCTGCGATCGTCCTTGACGTCTGTTTTTCCTCCAGGTGTCAGGGAATAGGGCATTTCATCCTCTTCCGCCTGTCATTCTAAGTGTAGATTTGTGGTGGGTGAGCCAGGACACACTTGTCAGAGACAGACTTCCTCCCGGTGAAGAGAAAGACATTTGCGTTGTTGGGATACCTCCGAGTATTCCTGCCACCCAGTCTCATTTGGTAGCTTAGTGGTTGATGGTTTTTGGTTTTGGTTTTCTTTCTCATTCTCGGTTTCCTTAAGCCGCTAACAATCTGGGCTGTCAAGTCTGTCTCTGCTGTTCTTTTATCACCAGCTTGAACATCTCGCCTTCCTTCCATGAAATGACAGCTGTTTAAAAATGTTTATCCACAATGAGGCTCTGAGCCTTGGGTACCATGTGTCTGATCATCCTTTCCTCCTTGTCTGTGTGTCCTCGGCAAGACCCACGCTGGCTGAAGTTAATTAAATTCCACCGCAGCAAGGACTTTCATCCATTTCTAGGAGCCAGGCCCCCAAAATAGGTCTGGATCAAGGGAGGCGTTCTGAGGCAGGGAAGAGGACCTTGTTTTATTCAGAAAATGTGTTTCTGACAAGTTATGAAGCAATCACATCTCTGGAAATGGAATCACAAATTAAATGCATGAACAAAACTAGCTTCTGAAGGGACACTGTGGTGAGCCTTTTTATGAGATGGAAATGACATCTAAACCATAGCTTTGCATGAAGCAGTTTCTTAAGAGGGCAGATTCTTGGCGATCTGTTCTACACATGTTTAATTGTGTGTGAATGACACCAGCATTGGTGCTTTATGTGGGACAGAAACTGTTTGGTTTTCTTAAATTATAGATAAGTGTCAGCCATGGCAGAATGAGCATTCCTTCCTCCGAGAAACCACCTGTATAAACACGTAATTGTTTGCGTTTGCAGAATGATTTATGTACCTGAAAGGCCCAGGTGATTGATCCTCTTTTGTTTCCATCTCTCCCTTTGGGACTAACACAGTCTGGACGGCCCAGCTGATCAGTAGGGGGAGCCCTTCAAATCAGCAGTAGAAATTCAGAAAACAGCATCTTTTTCCCCCTTCAGCTCCTCTGTGGGGAAATCCCAGTTTTTCATGAGGAGGTGAGAGTGCTATAGGAATCCTGGGGTTCCCTCCTGGTCTCTGGGATGATGAGAATATGAAATAATATAAAATATAATATAATATATATAATATATAATATAAAATAAATATATATAAAATATATAATATATATATATTTTATATATAATATAAAATAGAGAGTCAGAGTTTGAGACCAAGTTTCTGGCTGCTATGCCTTCCTTAGGCTTGTGCTCAGTCATGTCCGACTCTTGCAATCCCATGGACTGCAGCCCACTAGGTTCCTCTGTCCATGGGATTCTCCAGGCACGAATACTGGAGTCGGGTGCCATTTCCTACTCCAGGAGATCTTCCCGACCCAGGGATTGAACCCATGTCTTCTGCATCTCCTGCGCTGATGGGGAGAGTCTTTACCACTGAGCCACCTGGGAAGCCCTTGCCTGCTTTAGTAGATCTGTTAACCAGTCTGTTTTCTTATCTTTGAAAAGCAGGGGTTGTGCCAAGCAGCCTCTAAGGCATCACCCAATTCCAGCCTCCTGAAATCTTAAGCCAAAGGAGGCGTGTGGCTGTTGGGTGTTTATTATTTACACCGGGTGCCATGCTGCTTGGGTGCATGGTGTCTCCATATGGATTTCCTCTTCCAGACAGAGCAGCTCATTGGATGAGACTGCATTGTTTCCATGCTATTCAGGTCAAAGAGGGAGCTGGCATTTTTTTCCTTGGAAAGAATCGTGATACTTTTCGGTGCTTTCCTTAGACACACAGCAGGAAAGATTACCCTACAGCAGTTGATGAGCTTGTCAAGCAGCCATTCTTTCTGAAGCACAAAAGAACACGGATTCACCCCTTGGCCAGGATCTTAGGGACCTGGAGAAGATATGGAGGGAGGCCATGAAGACTTAGTTTGAATTCTATCACTGCACTTACCTGTGACCTTGGGCAGATGACAAAACTGCTCTGAGCCTCAGTTATCTCTCAACCTAATTGCAGACCTTGCATGACTATGGTCAATGGTGTGTGTAAAGTCCTGGCCCCACAGGTTGTGCGCGCAGATATTCAGGAAGTGCTATGGCTGTTAATTTATTATTATTCAGTTAAAAGACACATTTCCAATGCATGAAGTATGGACTAGCTCTCACCAATTGTCCCAACCTATTAACTGAAACCATTTTTATTTCTAGAAATTTCTCTGTAATTTGCTTATTCTTCAAACAGATGCTCAGAAATGGTGATCAGGTTATTTGAATTATTTAGTGATCTATTTTGGAGCTGCATGTGGAATGGTGTTCACTGAGGGTGTCCATTGAGGGTCTTCAGTGACAGTCCCACTACTTTCTGGTGATGCGATAGGTAGTTTGCTTCAACTCCAAATTTTCATATCTGTCTCCAAATAAGCTATGACTAGCGCTTTAGTCTTCAAACAGATGCTCAGAATTGGTGATCAGGTTATTTGAATTATTTTTGCTGACTAAGGTCCGTCTAGTCAAGGCTATGGTTTTTCCTGTGGTCATGTATGGATGTGAGAGTTGGACTGTGAAGAAGGCTGAGCGCCGAAGAATTGATGCTTTTGAAGTGTGGTGTTGGAGAAGACTCTTGAGAGTCCCTTGGACTGCAAGGAGATCCAACCAGTCCATTCTGAAGGAGATCAGCCCTGGGATTTCTTTGGAGGGAATGATGCTAAAGCTGAAAGTCCAGTACTTTGGCCACCTCATGTGAAGAGTTGACTCATTGGAAAAGATTCTGATGCTGGGAAGGATTGGGGGCAGGAAGAGAAGGGGACAACCGAGGATGAGATGGCTGGATGGCATCACGGACTCAATGAACGTGAGTCTGAGTGAACTCTGGGAGCTGGTGATGGACAGGGAGGCCTGGTGTGCTGCGAGTCATGGGATCGCAAAAAGTCGGACACGACTGAGCGATGGAACTGAACTGAACTACCTGGAAGATAGACATTCAGTTAGCCATGGGGTAACGCCCATCATTTGCATCATCCCCACTCACCATAACCTCTGTTTACACTGAACGTCGGGACAGTCTAAATGCAGCTCTGGCTACATAATACCGCCCCTTCTCTCTTCCTCTCCTGGCTGGCTCCTACCCTTCCTTCAACACTTAGTTCACGTGTCACGTGCTCCTAGGGATTCTCCATCCTGCCCATTAGAATCAGGGGAGCTATTAAGAGTCCTAAGACCAAGTCGTCACCCTGACCAATTACATTAGAATCCCTGGAGTGTGGACCTAAGCGTCCGTATTTTACCACTGTATGTTTTAAAAACTGAATCCCAAGTGATTCTGGTGTGTAGCCAGGGTTGTTGGCTACTGTATGCGGTTGTGGCCACTTCATTCTTTGCAGATCTAGCAGCCAGCCCAGTACCTGGTACAGGAAATGCTTATTGAATGAGTGAATGAGGGTCACCTCTGAGATGCTTTGTCTTTTCATAGTTGTATATTCCTAAGACTGAACTGTCTGTTTGTCATACCAACGCCTTGGGGCACTTGTATCCTTTGACCTGTATCTCTCTCATCTGTTCATGCCTTAGGCTTAATTGGTTTCTTTTGTTTCTTAAAAATGGAAAATTTTAAACCACTTTTTAATATAAAAGTAGCACATGCTTACTTTAGAAAATTTGGACATTAGGAAGGATGGAAGAGAGTCCACTCCCTTACCACTGAAAAGGACATGGACATGGATGGGTCGCTGTTTCCTTAACTTTCCCTAATTTGCTGCCCTGTGGGGTTTCTTGACCCTCTGAAATGCCTCAGTGTGTTCAGTTGATGCTCTTTTTTGCTCAGACTCTGTGAACTTTCCTGAGTCCCCAAAGGAATGTTCATGGGAATAGCATTCTTGAGAGACCAGGGCCAGTGCCCCCAGGGCCAGTGTACCATGAGAAAGGGTTTTCTTGTACTATTCTTGCCTTCCTTATTCAAGCAGGATGTAGGGGCTTTATTACAATAATTGGTAACAGTTGTGTAACTTCTTTAAAGCAGTAAATGTTTGCCAGACCACCCCTTGCCCTCCTAAAACAGGGGCTAAGACTGCACTGCTGGATAATAGTACTTAGGTCTGTCAGAGTGCAGCAACTGGGAAGTATGAAAATAGAATAGACAGACGAACTGCTGCTGTAACAAACAAGCTCAAATGTCAGTGACTTAACACCATAGAGGTGGTGTTTGTTGCTTGTATTGTAGTCAGGTGTTGAGTTGTCGGAGGGCTCTGATCCATGTGGTCATGGAAAACCCCAGGCTCCTTTCCTGTTTTCATCCATCCTACTCTAGACCATCAGGTTCCTTCACTGGATGCTTTACATACCTTTGGCAGACAAGTGAATAAGGTGAGCGGGACAAAGGTACGCTCACTGATGTTTGTCTCAGCCTGGGGGTAACACACTCACCTTCCCTCCAATTCCAGAGGTGGGAGCTAGTCCCATAGCCTCACCCAGATGGAAAGAGGCTGGGAAATGTAGTCTAGTAACAGCCAGAAAGAAGAGGAGCGCACTGGCATTGGTGATCACCAACCACCTCTACCGGTCACGTCTCCTACTGTTTTAACCGCAGTGACTGAGCTACATCCTGGTCTTTGTATTGTTTAAGTTACTGGTTCGGCTGCTACAACCAAGGCTAAAATAACAGTGAGTGAAACAAGAAACAAGTTAAATTGTCTTTCACTTGGAGCGTAAGCAGTTCAGCGCTGATATAGTGGCTTTGCCATCCTTTGATAACCTCAAATGGAGTTTCCCTGCTGTGGGCTAAGGTGGCTGCTTCAGATCACACCATCACATCCCACATCCCCATCTATAGGAAAGAGAGAAGAAAAGTGGAGGGTATTATCTAAAAGCTGCTCACATTGTTTCATTTCCATTCCTTTGGCCTGAACTCTAGTCAGATGGCCATACCTTGCTTCAAGAAGGCTGGAAAGTCTGGGTGGGAGTAAGTGGAGTCTATTACTGGAAGGATGACTGAGCCGGATACAGGGGGGAAAAGGTGCTGGATAACCAGTAATCTTTTCAATCAGTTCTAGGGTGCATGTCTTAGTGGTTGAGAGCATGGATTCAGTCACACTGTGTGGGCTTCAGTTTGAGCCCACCTCTTATTTGCTCTGTGACATTGGGCAGGTTATGTCATCTATATGTCTGTTTCCTAATCTATAAACTCATGTGTCAGCTCTCTTCTGATGCTCTTCCAGACCCTCTTACCATCTTTCACCACCCTGCTCAGTGCCCTGAAAAACTTAACTTTCTGGATGGACACCCCTGGCTTCCTTTTTGGCCAGTGAAAGGTACCACCAGGATGTGAGAGGGTGGAAACCAAGGGATATCAAGGTACTTAGTCCCTTCCCATGGGGCTGTGGGATGACATGGCTGGATCAGTGTAGGCCACTGCTTGCTCTCCTGCAGCGCCAGATCCTGCTGGGTTCTGGAACCTCCCCTTCTGAATGAGGGGGTGGCAGCCACACCTCATCTGGCTAACCCCAGGCTGCTCCCCCATCGCCTGTTTTCCCTTCTCCCTGCCCATCATACTCTCATCAGCAGGCCCTTCCACTGCTTTTTTTTAGAGTATACCACCCATTTCCTGTTGGGACTCTCTCTGATACGTTGGGGCTAATAATAGTGCCAGCCTCAGACCATAGTGGTGAGGAGCAAATGGGTTTCAGAAGGAACACTTGAATGTCATTGTTGTTGCTCAGTCACTCAGTCGTGTCTAACTATTTGTGAACCCAGGGACTGCAGCATACAAGGCTTCCGTGTCCTTCACTATCTCTCAGAGCTTGATCAGACTCATGTCCATCAAGTCAGTGATGCCATCCAACCATCTCATCCTCTGTTGCCCCTTCTCTTCCTGCCCTCAGTCTTTCCCAGAATCAGGGTCTTTTCCAATCAGTTGCCTCTTTGCATCAGGTGGCCAAAGTATTAGTGCTTCAGCTTGAGAATCCGTCCTTCTGATGAATATTCAGAGTTGTTTTCCTTTAATATTGATTGGTTTAATCTCCTTTGCAGTCCAAGGGACTCAAGAGTCTTCTGAATGTCGTAACCATCATTAACTGTTTACTATGTTTCATGTCCCTGGACGAATGCTGATCCCTACAGGCATGATCAAGCTTTTTGAAAGACCTGGTTTTTGACATAAATTAAATAATATGGCCACTCATCTCCTCTTCTGCACCCTGTGTTAAGAGGATGCAGCAAGAGGTTGCAGATCTGTTCCTGCAACCAAAGTTTCTTCCTTCTCATCATGTGGGGAGAAATAAGAAGAAAAGTCCCAGATATTTACTATTATTCACTTACCCTGTGCTGGGCTCTGTAGGGGTGTAAACAGTCTACCCAGCTTCCCAGGTTGGAGTTTAAATCATACCAACTACATTGATAGCCCAATAACAATTTCCAAGGATTTTCCTGTGCATATTACTAACAAATTGGGCTTCCCTGATGGCTCGTCCTGTAGTGCAGGAGACCTGGGTTCAATCTCTGGGTCGGGAAGATCCCCTGGAGAAGGGAATGGCTACCTACTCCAGTATTCTTGCCTGGAGAATCCCATGTACAGAAGAGCCTGGCAGGCTAGTCCAAAGGGTTGTAAAGAGTTGGACACGACTGAGCGGCTAAGCACACATTACTAACAAATCAAGTCTTTTTCTAAGGCTACCCTCTAATTTTAAGCCCAGTAATTCTCAGGGGTGCTTGTTCACATCCACAGAGTCAGTTCTGATTGTTCCAGTCTTTTGCCTAGGGAGCTGGAATCCAGATACACCTTATTGAGGCCAGTCGACACCTTGGTAACTGCTTACAACCTCTTTCTCCAGAAACCAGTGACCCCACGACACAGCCATCACTGCTGCTGCCTCAACTCAGGACAGAACCCAGGGCTTGGCGTTCACCTGCCCGGAGCCTAACTGGTTTCCCAGTGGCCTGCCTTGGGCTGGCCAAAGGGCCGAGGGCACCCCTCTCCAAATGCTGCAGAGTTGGCCCAGGGCTTTCTAGTCACTACACAAGCCCCCACTCACCTAGGGGCTGGAATTAGGTTGGCCACATGCCTGGCTCTGAGCTGGTCTTTAAACGGCCAGGGCCGTTCACTCCACCCCTGGATCTGCCCCAGATCTCTGCAGCCTTCAAAGCCCATCTGTACTGCCTTCCTCCTCCCCCGGCAGTGGCTTCTGAGAGGGAGGGAGTTTTCACTCCAGTTTAACTTTTCTCAGGATGATTGACTGTGGAAAATTCAATTCTCTTCACAGGAAACCTCACCCTACCGCAAGGCGGGGTCTAGCCTCCTGGCTCCAGCAAAACAATTACAGAGTGGTTCACCATTGTTACAGTTTCCTAAATCTGGGCACTCAGCCTCTTGCATGATTGATCTCCTTGAGTTTATCAGCTCATTTCAAATGCAGAAGAACTCAGTGAGGCAGAAGGAATTATCTTCACCTCATGGAGGAGGAAACAGAGGTTCAGAGGGATTAAGTAATCTGCCCAACGTCCCTCAGCTAGTTAGAGGGAAAACTTCCACTCGAAATAGAATCTCTGGCTCCAGAAGCAAGTCTCTGTTTCTTGGAGAGGAGAATATAGAAGTTGCCCTCCTCCCAGGGGGATTGAAGAAGGAAATGGCAACCCACTCCAGTATTCTTGCCTAGAAAGTTCCAAGGACAGAAGGGGCCTGGCGGGCTATAGTTCACAGCATTGCAGAATCAGACACAACGGAGCATGCATGCAGGAGGATTTGGTTTCTATAAATGATGTAAAAGTAACTAGCACAGGGCTTGATTACACAGTAGAAGCCTGTCCAATACCTTCTTGTTGAATAAATGAATAGTAGGTGTGCAAAGCCATATGTGTATGTGTGTATATATGTGTATATATATATATTTTGTTTTTCCTTTAGACCACCAAATAATGATTAATATATTCTAAAGGAATTTTCCATAATGGGATCTGAAACGGCAATCAGAAAAACTCTTCCTAGCTTCCATCATCCAGTTCCCGCTCTCCTATCCGTGTTTCAGCAGCGCGGAGCCGCTGGGACAGGAAAACTCTTACTGTTTCCGGATGGTGCCAACGCCATTTCTAAGGAAACCAGAGCTTGGCGGCAGCGCAGTTCGGGGCAGGGCAGGGCAGCCTGGAGGGGAATGTCTGAAAGCATAACTGAGGGCAGGTGGACCCCGGCCTGGGTATAAAACTCATCCCAGTTCCACTGGTGTTTGTCGGCGAAGTGATACTGCTCACTGCGCAGGAGGCGAGGTCTTATTTCCGGGTGTTTTCCTTGGGAGAGAGAATGGAGTAGACAGGAGAAAATGGGAATCACTTCTGGGGGTGGGGGGGGCAGGTAAATGGTTATCTGTGCTGTGCTAAGTCGCTCCAGTCGTGTCTGACTGTGACCCCATGGACTGTAACCTGTCAGGCTCCTCTGTCCATGGGATTCTCCAGGGAAGAATAGTGAAGTGGGTTGCCATGCCCTCCTCCAGGGGATCTTCCTGACCCAGGGATCGAACCAGAGTCTCTTAACATCTCCTGCATTGGCAGACAGGTTCTTTACCACTAGCACCACCTGGGAAGCCCAAATGGTTGTCTATCTAGGCTAAAAGGGCAAAAGAGGTATGGAATAGTGGGATAAAATTCACACAGAGAGAATGGAAAGGGCATTTTCCTTGCCAAAGAGATGTTTTCCTAGAAAAATATAGGACTGTGTCCAATTATTCCTGAATGTTAAACACAAACCACTTAGAAATGATGATATTTCATCAATTGTTAAAGACTTTACGAATCTAAAGAGTGTTAAATAACCAGCTTGATCTGTTCGAGAATGGTGTGATTATGCGTTTCTGGGTCACATTTGTACTGGATGATCTTTCTGGAATATGTCCTGTCGGTTTGGGTTTCTTTCAGATCAGTTGTGCCCCCCAGGGTGGGCATATTAAAGTGGCCTGCTGCGACTCTTTGGCTCTCACTCTCCTGGGTGTCCCTCCCCTTTTCTCCCCGCGTCTGGATCCCTGTATACCCTCTCCCAGGTGTCTGCCTCAGTTCCCCTCTGTCTTTTCCTCTCCCTTCCCCCGCTTGCTTCCTCCTTCCTGTTCCATCTGAAGCTGGAATACAGACAGAAAAGCCAGTGCTTGCCTTGCCAGGGCCCTCTGCCAGAAAAATGGAACAGGTCAAATTATTAAAAAAGGATTAAAAAAGAATGCTCTTTGGCCGAATGGGGGAAACAGATGTTCAGGGGTGGTTTTGCTGTCTCGGGCTGTCAATTGAAACAGCTTCCTTACAGAACAGCTAAATGCGGGCATTCATCATCATGTCACATGTGTGGCTGTTTTAACATCAAATCTGTGTATGTATATGTATTTGTCTCTGCTCAATTCTCATCCCCCCGTCACCTCTGTAGCCCCAAATCCAGAGTAGGCAAGATTACTGACCACCTGGTAGCAAGGTTTATTTTCACCCTCTTTTCAGAAGGGTTATTTTTTTTGGAGGGGGCCCTAGAAAATTTTATTGTATCTATTTACAAATATTTTTTATTGAAATATAGGTGATTTATAATGCTGTGTTGGTTTCAGGTGTACATCACAGTGATTCAACTCTCTCTATATATCTATCTATCTATATCTATATATATATATAATTTTTCAAATTCTTTCCCCTTATAGGTTATTACAAGATATTGAATTCCCTGTGCTATACAGTAGACCCTTGTTGGTTACCTATCTTATGTACAATAGTGTGTATAATCCCAAACTTCTAATTTATCCCTTTTCCCACTTTCCCCTTTGGTAGCCACAAATTTGTTTTCCATGTCTGTGCATCTATTTCTGTTTTATAAATAACTTCATTTGTACTAATTTTTTTAGATTCCACACATAAGCAATTTTGGTCTTTGTCTGACTTACTTCACTTAGTATGGTAATCTCTAGATCCACCCATGTTGCCCCAAATGGCATCATTTTGTTCTATTTTAAGGCTGAGTAATATTCCACTGCATATATACCACATCTTCTTTATCTGTTGATGGCCGCTTAGGTTGCTTCCTAAGGTCTTAGGTCTTGGCTATTGTAAGTAGTGCTACAGTGAACATTGGGGTGTGTGTATCTTTTCTAATCGCAGTTTCTCTGGGTGTATGCCCAGGAGTGGGATTGCTGGATTTTAAGTTAAGCTCTGTTTTCAGTTTTTTAAGGAACCTCCATACTGCTCTCCATAGCACCAATAGTGTAGGAGAGTTTCCTACCACACCCTCGAAGGGTTTCTTTTAAAGACCACCAGGAAGACTGGGCACTGGAGCTGCTTTCAGGTCACTGTTTAACAGTAAATATCTTATGGAACTTCAGGTTCTTCCAGGTGGCTCAGCGGTAAAGAATCTGCCTGCAATGCAGGAGCCTCAGGAGATGGGGGGTTCGATTCCTGGGTCGGGAAGATCCCCTGGAGAAGGATATGACAACCCACTCCAGTATTCCTGCTCGAAGAATCCCATGGACAGAGGAGCCTGGTGGGCTATAGACTATAGGGTTGCAAAGTCGGATATGACTGCAGTGACCTAGCACGCACTCACAGGTTCTTAAAAAAATAGAGAAGGAGCTTGTGTGTCAGAACCTGGTCTGAGATGAACCATATGGAAAGTTCATGGTCAAACTTTGGGACCATGTTACAAGCTGGGACTTGTAACCTGTCAGGGGTCCTTTGCTTCTGTCTGCCAAAGGACCAGCTGTTGATCAAAAATAGAAGTCCATTATGTAGCCCTGGTGGTGGGCCAGCCACCCACCTGAGAATTCAGACTTACCTCCCTTAAAAAAATATTTTCCTTTTGGCTCTAAAAGCCATTTCCACCATAGACTCAAAAGAGAGATTCCAGATTCTGAACATTTTCATAGACTAAGGAGTGTGGCCAGCAGTTTATGTCCTGGGCAGATGCACGTATGGGTTAACCTCACGTGCCCACCTGCCGCCTCCTCCTCCAGTGGTTCTCCTTGTCGTGTAGGAGTGTAACCAGGACCCAGTGAGTCAACACAACTAAAGCACATGGAACAGCGCCCGATAAATAACCAGCATTTACTAAAAATCACCCTTATTCCACTGCTTTCCTTTGTTCCTGCCTTCCTTCACTTCCCTCGTCACTTTCAAGTATGCTTTCCTTCCCTGAGCTCCATTCTGTTTCTTCTCCCCTGTTCTGTTCATCTGTACTGGTGCTTAGTTGCTCAGCTGTGTCCGACTCTTTGCGATCCCATGGACTGTAACCCTCCAGGCTCCTCTGTCCATGGAATTCTCTAAGCAAGAATACTGGAGTGGGTTGCCATGCCCTCCTCCAGGGGATCTTCCCAACCCAGGGATGGAACCCAGGTCTCTTGCATTGCAGGCAGATTCTTTACCATCTGAGCCACCAGGGAAGCAACACTGAAAGAAAAGAACAAACTGGATCAATCACAAAGGTATAAAGCTAGAGCCACCACAGGCCCTGAGAGTGCCTTAGAGCAAAATAGAAAAAAGCATGCTCTCCAAGTGAATGAAAAGCAGAGACTGTGTTCTCAGTTTCATGAGTAGAAGGCAAGCTAGATTCTGGCTCCACGCCTCTGTTTCATACACACCCTCAGCCAGGCACTCTGGTGCAGTGAACAGCTTATGTAACTGGACATGGTAGCCCTGATTCCTCATCCCCCAACCTTCTCATGGATTTCCCCCCCTCCTCCTTTTCTGGGAGCTCTTTCAGTGTTGTGTAAATACAAGAAAGCCCAAATTCTTCTTGGAGTAATTCTTTAAAAGCAATTTCCTCCAGGACTTCCCTGGTGGTCCAGTACCTGGGACTCCCTGCTTCCATTCCAGTGCAGGGGGCCTGGGTTCAATCCCTGGTCAGAGAACTGGATCCCACAAGCTACAGCTAAAAGATACAGCACACTGCAATGAAGAATCAAGCAGGTCACAGCTGAGACCTGGCACAGCCAAATAAATAAATAATTATACAAGAAATTTCCCCAAAATTATTTACACGTTTTCCCCAAGTTCCGATCTCCTGAATAAAAGCTATGTCTAAAACTTGCAATACTTATGCCAATAGTTAACTGAAATTTATTTACTGCAGTTCAAATGGCTTTATAAAATGCAGTATATTAATAATAAAGAGAGTTGGGACTTCCCTGACAGTCCAATGGTTGACAGTCTCCTCCTTGCAGTGCAAGGAACATGGGTTCGATCCCTGGTTGGGGAACTAAGATCCCATATGCCTTGGAGCAACTAAGCCCATGTACCTCAACTACTAAGCCCCAAGACCACAGATAGAGAGCCTGCGCCCTGCACCGAAAGACCCTGCGTGCCGCAACAAAGATCTCACATCCCAAAACTAAGACACAGTGCAGCCAAATTAATTAATTAATTAATTAACTTTACAAAGAGCTAGTTTTTGTGGAGTGCCTTTCACGTATTAGGTGTCTCACTAAGAACTTTATGTCAGGCATCTCAAAACAATCCTGTGAGATAGGCACTGAGGTAGGAGGTTTCCCTGACTTGACAGATGGAGAGCGACAGCTTAGACAAGCTCAGTAACTTGCCAAGTCACATCTGGGGAGTCGGGGAGCCAGGGCTTGAGCCAGTTCTGTTCTCTCTTGCTGGAATTCCTAACCTCTGTCCTCAACTCTGGAGCAAATTACTAGAACCCGGACTCTTGATTCTCAGTGGCAGATTGTTGGCAGAACCGTGATTTGCATCCAGGCTTGTTCTTGTTAAGTTACTAAGTCATGTCACACTCTTTGTGACCCCACGGACTGCAGCACGCCAGGCTTCCCTGTCCATCACCGTCTCCTGGAGCTTACTCAAACTCATGTCCATCGAGTCAGTGATACCATCCAACCATCTCATCGTCTGTCATCCCCTTCTCCTCCTGCCCTCAGTCTTTCCCAGCATCAGGGTCTTTATCAGTGAGTCAGCTCTTCACATCGGGTGGCTTCAGCTTCAGCATCATTCTGTCCTATGAGTATTGATTTGCTTTAGATTGATTGGTTTGATCTCCTTGCTGTCCAAGGGCCTGTTTGACTATAATATTATGGGCTGACCCATTTATAATACTACCTACAGCTTACTAGACACAGCAGGCTGGGCTTGGAGACATGAGGGTGAATAAGACCCAATCCTTCCTTCAGAGACTTGATAACCTAACTCGAGGAGAAAGCTCAATAGACAGAAAAATTTACAATTTAGGAGCTCTGGCTTCTCTAGGCCAGTGGGCATCTACTGACTGTGTGACCTTGTGCAAGTTATCTGACCTTTCTAGACCTCAGTTTACCCATCTTTGGTATGGGAAGGCAAATACTTCATAGCATAGAGATGCACTTATTCGCTCAGTCGTTTCCAACTCTTCGTGACCCTTTGGACTGTAGCCTTTCAGACTCCTCTGTCCATGGATTTCCCAGACAAGAATCCTGGAGTGGGTTGCCATTTCCTCCTGTAGGGGATCTTCCGGACCCAGGGATTGAACTAGTGTCTCCAGTCTCTCCATTGCAGGTGGATTCTTTACCTGCTCAGCCATCGGGGAAGCCCTTCATAGGGTAGAGGGAAGGGATTAAATGAGATGATCTATGCAAACTGTGTGCTTAGCACATATTAACAGCTGGCACTCCATGAGTGTTTTCAGTTACTTTTTATGATGATGAGTGCTATAAGGGAAGTATTCAAGGAGGCGTGGGACCCCAGGGAAGATGAGCCTGACTCAGCCATGGAGGTCAAGGGGAAGCCAGGCAAGCTTCCTGGAGGAGAGCCACCCTTCACAGCATGAGCTGCAAGAGGAAAGATATAGGGCATGAACAGGTTATGTCTGTGTTAGAACAGCTGGTGGCAGCTAAAGTCAACTCCTCCTTTGGGGTCCCTGAAATTGAGTTCTGAAGGCTGGGGTGCAGGTGAGTGAGGCAGGATCTTCTCCCTGGAACAAGCCCAGTTTGAGCATGGAAACTCTACAAAATGAGACTGTAACCTCATTAACCCCTTCCTCAAATTCTGTGCACATCCTGTGGGGTCTGTTTTTCCCACTCTTTTATATATATATATATATATAGGATAATTCTCTTCCTTTTAAAATATTTTTATGTATTTATTTGGCTGAATCTGGTCTTAGTTGCAGCACACGGGAGCTTCTGTCTTTGCAGCATTCTGGATCTTTTAGTTGTGGCATGCGAACTCTTAGTCGGGGCACGTGGGACCTAGTTCCCTGACCAGGATCGAACCCAGGCCCCCTGCATTGGGAGGGTGGAGTCTTAACCCCTGGACCACCAGGGAGGGCCTATGTTTGTCCCACTTGTTTGGCCCTCAAATTTGGAGTGGTAGGGTTCAGTGGGACAAAGCTGTCAAACCGTGTTCTTTTGAATTTCACTGCTTTTTCCATTATAATCATCATTATTTTTGTGACTGTCAACTTGACATTCCAGACTGTTTGCCAAATGAGAGACTGAGGGATCCTCTAAAGCAAGTTTAGAGACATCACCCATGTAGGCAGGTAATAACAGAGAATGAGATGGTTGGATGGCATCACTAACTCAACGGACATGAGTCTGAGTAGGCTCCCGGAGTTGGTGATGGACAGGGAGGCCTGGCGTGCTGCAGTCCGTGGGGTCACAAAGAGTCAGACACGACTGAGCGACTGAACTGAACTGATTATTATAACCAAAGAAGTTTTAGTTTCTTTGAAAATGGTGAAACCTGATTTCTTGTTTCTTGCACCCACTTGTCCATGTTTTCCCTTCTAGAGCTTTCACACTGTTTTTTTTTAACTTGGCCCAACATAAGGATACATTTTATATTAGACTCACACAAATTTGAATATAAATATAACTAAAACAGAAGTTTCGTGGAATAGCAATTACCGCTTATTAGATTGACTGCATCTGATATTTTCCATTTTGTTCTATTTTATTTATTTAAAATGTTGATTAACCTGTTCAACTGATTTCCAGTAATGGGTTGCCTACTGCTGTTTGAAAAAGAATGCTCTAGAGGTTTTATAGCAAACATAGAGTAAATCTGTTCTTTTCTTTTTGAAAGCTTTCAAGATACTCAAAGATGGCTATCAAATTGTATCTTTATCTCCTCCCTACTACCTCTAATTTTAAAATTAGATTTAATTGATTTACCATATTGTGATAGTTTCAGGTATACAGCAAAACGATTCAGTTATACATATATATGTATATTCTTTTTTCTATTTTTTCCATTATAGTTTATTACAGGATAATGAATATAGTTCCTTGCACTATACAGTAAATCTTTGCTTATCTATTTTACATATGGTAGTATGCATTTGTTAATCCCATACTCCCAATTTATGGTTCCCTTCTTCCCCTTTGTTTACCATGTATTTCTTCTGTTTGTGAGTCTTTTTCTGTCTTGTATATAGATTCATATGTATTATTTTGTAGATTCCACATTTAAGTGACATCATATAATATTTGTCTTTCTCTGTCTGACTGCATTTAGTATACAATCTCTAGGTCTGCCTACCCGTGTTGCTGTGAAATGGCATTATTTCACTCTTTTTGTGGCTTAGTAATATTCCATCATATATATGTATCACATCTTGTTTATCCATTCATCTGTTGATGGATACCTAGGTTGCTTCCATTTCTTGGCTATTGTAAACAGTGCTGCTATGAACATTGAGGTGTCTATATCTTTTTGAATTAGGGTTTTCTCTGGATATTTGCCCAGGAGTGCGATTGCTAGATTATATGGTAACTTTATTTTTAGCTTTTAAGAGAACCTGCATACGGTTTTCCACAGTGGCTGTGGGTCTCTTTTTTAACATACTCTGCTTTGCCATCCCTTCCCATCCTGCTCAACCTCTGCCAGGTGCTTTCTAAGAGAAGATTCTGGTTTTAACTTGTCATTAAGAACTGAGCCTTACCTCGTGTATGGTTTGACCAATACTTGTCACAGTGGGATCATCAGAACCCTTGACCTCAAACTCCCACCCAAATTAATTGGTTGCTGTTGTGTAGTTGCTCAGTTGTGTCTGACTCTTTTTCGAGCCCATGGACTGTAGCCCACCAGGCTTCTCTGTCCATGGGATTTTCCAGGCAAGAATAGTGGAGTGGGTTGCCATTTCCTCCTCCAGGGGATCGTCTTGACCCAGGGTAGAACCCGAGTCTCTGATGTCTTCTCCATTGGCAGGCGGATTCTTTACCACAGAGCCTCCAGAGAAGGCCACTCAAGTTAATATCACTCCATTAATCAGTACCCATTGGGTGTGCTTATTTAATTTTTTTATGTACCCAAAATGCCTAATCAAAAAATCATTCACATTTTTCCTGCTTTGTCTGTAAGAGTCTCTGGAGATATGTTTCCTAGTTGGGATGTGGGAGAGGCTCAAATCAAGATACCATCATTCATATTTCCTGGATCCACCAACCAAATGTTCTTAAACTCAAGACATGTCAAAAGGGACTTTCCAGGCAGTCCAGTGGTTAAGACACTGTGCTTCTGTTGCAGGGGCCATGGGTTTGACCCCTGATCAGGGAACTAAGATCCTGCATGCCACACAGCATGGCCAAAAGAAAAAAAAAAAATGTCAAGAAGAAGTTGTGTGTCTGGCACTGTCTGGCACATCAATAATTAAAAGTCCTCTAAAATGGCTATATTTTGAAAAAAATGGGTAACAGGTTAGCAATCATTGCTAATAATTATGGAGTTTTTGCTGCACGCTAAGAGCTGACAGCTTTTCATGAAACTGACTCATGAATTTCTCACAACCCTTTGAGGCAAATACTGTTGTAATTGCTACTTTCTCAAAAGAAGAAAACCTGATCTTTAGTCAATTAATTTGGCCAGTCATATAACTAATAAGTGACAGAAGGGAAGTTAACCCCAGAACCATCTCAGCCCTCAGCCTGTGTTTTAAAATACTTAACTGCACCCCACAGACTGAAAACCACTTCTGCTGGTTTAGAAAGAGATAATGTATGTAACATGCTTCCCCCTACCCAGTACGGGCTCAGTCATGTGCGACTGTCTGCAACCCCTTGGACAGTAAGTAGCCCACCAGGCTCCTCTGTTCATAGGATTCTCCAGGCAAAAATACTGGGGTGGGTTACCATTTCCTACTCCAGGGAATCTTTCCAACCCAGGGATCAAACCCATGTCTCTGACATCTGCATTGTCAGGCAGATTCTTTACCATTAGCACTACCTGGAAAGCCCTGTAATATACTTTGGGCAGTGCATTTGTGGGGGCTTAATAGAGTTTATTCCTTCTCCTAAGGAAAGAGAAGAACTTAATAACAAGTTCGGGTCCCTAGCAGCCCTCAAGAGACAAGAGAAAGAAAGTGTTAGTCTCTCAGTCATGTCTGAATCTTTGCCACCCCATGGACTGTAGCCCGTCAGGCTCCTCTGTCCATTGGATTCTCCAGGCAAGAATACTGGAGAGGGTTGCCAGTCCCTTCTCTGGGGGCTCTTCCCAATGCAGAGATCGAACCTGGGTCTCCCATACAGTGTGCAGATTCTTTACCATCTGTGCCACTGGGAAAGCCCAGGTGACAACTGTCTGTATCCATCACTGACTGCACGGGGTAGGCCCCAGAGTGCTTTGCAGTGGCATGGTGGGTCTGGAGCCAGGGAAACATCTCTCCTCTCCAGAGGAGCCTGGAGGAGGAGACGTGTGCTTGGGAGGCTACAAAGTGTAGCGGCAAGATCAAGAGCTCTGCTCTGAAGAACAGGTTTGAAACCTGGCCTTGTCACTTTAGAGCCATGTGATCTTGGAAGATTCCCATAACCTGGCCCAGCCTCTTTCCCTCAGGTGTAAAACACAGATAATGATGCCTCCTATGCAGTGTGTCATGTACCGATGAAACAAGGTAACACACGTAACACACGACATCACCTGGGACACAGGAGATGCTCTTCCATACTTGCCTGCTCCAGAGAGAAAAATGAGTTTTGATCAATCTTCTCCTACAGTATCACTTACCTGTTCCCTCATTTAGCTTGGGATTCTGAGTGCATTGAAATGTAGGTCCTCAAATATTCTAAACCTGGGGTTCTCAAAGTGTGGTCCAGACCAGCAGCATCAGCAGCATCTAGGAGCCTGTTAGAAGTGCAATCCTTGGACCCTACTCTGACCAACAGAATCAGAAACTCAGTGGTAGGGCACAGCAGTCTGTTTCAGCAAGCTCTTCTGGTGACTTTCATGCAGCTAAAGTTTAAGAACCACTGCCCTGTAGGCGCTGAGCATCCTGAGTCTTCCTCTGTTTTCAGCAGGACTCACTTGAAGGCTCTAGAGAGCCTGCACCTTTCATGTGGTTAGATGACCAATGTGGAGTTCATGTTCAGGTTGTTCCCATCTTAAACTTTTTACAATTCAGTTCAGTTCAGTCACTCAGTCGTGTCTTTGCGACCCCATGGACTGCAGCACACCAGGCCTCCCTGTCCATCACCATCTCCTGGAGCTTACTCAAACTCATGTCCATCAAGTCCGTGATGCCATCCAACCATCTCATCTTCTGTCATCCCCTTCTTCTCCCACCTTCAATCTTTCCCAGAATCAGGGTCTTTTAAAATGAGTCAGTTCTTCGCATCAGGTGGCCAAAGTATTGGAATTTCAGCTTCAGCATCAGTCCTTCCAATGAATATTCAGGACTGATTTCCTTTAGGATGGACTGGCTGGATCTTGCAGTCCAAGGGACTCTCAAGAGTCTTTTCCAATACCACAGTTCAAAAGCATCAGTTCTTCAGTGCTCAGCTTTCTTTATAGTCCAACTCTCACATCCATACATGACTACTGGAAAAACCATAATCTTGACTAGACGGACCTTTGTTGGCAAAGTAATGTCTCTGCTTTTTAATATGCTGTCTAGGTTGCTTATAACTTTTCTTCCAAGGAGCAAGCGTCTCTTAATTTCATGGCTGCAGTCACCATCTGCAGTGATTTTGGAGCCCGCAAAAATAAAGTCTGTCACTGTTTCCACTGTTTCCCCATCTATTTGTCATCAAGTGGTGGGACCGGATGCCATGGTCTTAGTTTTCTGAATGTTGAGTTTTAAGCCAACTTTTTCACTCTCCTCTTTCACTTTCATCAAGAGACTCTTTAGTTCTTCTTTGCTTTCTGCCATAAGGGTGGTTTCATCTACATATGGTTATTGATATTTCTCCTGGCAATCTTGATTCCAGCTTGTGCTTCTTCTAGCCCAGCGTTTCTCATGATGTACTCTGCATATAAGTTAAATAAGCAGGGTGACAATATACAGCCTTGACGTACTCCTTTTCCTATTTGGAACCAGTCCATTGTTCCATGTCCAGTTCTAACTGTTGCTTCTTGACCTGCATACAGATTTCTCAAGAGGCGGGTCAGGTGGTCTCGTATTCCCATCTCTTGAAGAATTCTCCACAGTTTACTGTGATCCACATAGTCAAAGGCTATGGCATAGTCAATAAAGCAGAAGTTGATGTTTTTCTGAAATTCTCTTGCTTTTTCAATGATCTAGTGGATGTTGTCAATTTGATCTTTGGTTCCTCTGCCTTTTCTAAATCCAGCTTGAACATCTGGAAGTTCACGGTTCACGTACTGTTGAAGCCTGGCTTGGAGAATTTTGAGCATTACTTTGCTAGCGTGTGAGATGAGCCAAATTGGTCATTTTCTGCTGTTCCTTTTCTCTCTTCCACTTAATTTGAAACTCATGTTGCTGGAGACTCATAAAGTATTACATCCTAAAGTGAAAGTGTTAATCTCTCAGTTGTGTCCAACTCTTTGCAGCCCTATGGATTGTAGTCTGCCAGGCTCCTCTGTCCATGGAATTCTCCAGGCAAGAATACTGGAGTGGTCACCATTTCCATCTCCAGGGGATGTTCCCAACCCAGGGACTGAACCGGGGTCTCCTGCATTGCAGGCAGATTCTCCACCATGTGAGCCACCAGGGAAGGATGATTGGAAAGGGACCATTCCCACAGGCTGGTAGCTCAGTTGGTAAAGAATCTGCCTGCAGTGCAGGAGACCCCAGTTTGACTCCTGGCTTTGGAAGACCCCCTGGAGAAGGGATAGGCTACCCACTCCAGTATTCTTGAGCGTCTCTCATGGCTCAGCTGGTTAGGAATCTGCCTGCAATGCGGGAGACCTGAGTTTGAACCCTGGGTTAGGAAGATTCCCTGGAAAAGGGAATGGCTACCCACTCTGGTATTTTGGCCTGTAGAATTCCATGGACTATCCATGGGGTTGCAAAGAGTCGGATATGACTGAGTGGCTTTCACTTCCTAATGGAGAAGGAAATGGCAACCAATTCCAGTATTCTTGCCTGGGAAATCCCATGGATGGAGCCACCTGGCAGACTACAGTCCATGGGGTCACAAAGATCTGACATGACTGAACAGCTAACACACACGTAACCTTCCTAAGGAACTCATCCTGGGGTGCTCTGGCCTGGGTCTCTACAGGCACCCCTTGCTTTGCCTCCTTTAAGCTCCTTCTTGCTTTAACATCCCCACTCAGGCTATATGCTCAACGGGACTGTTCTTCATCCTCTTCTTTGTCACCTTGGAGAAGCCTTCCTTTCCACTCCCTCTCAGTAGCCACCCTGTCCATCATTAATCTTTGTTATTGAACCCTGTTCCTTTTCTTCATCACAGGTAGACCCGTTTGTAGTTATAGATTTATATACATTTTAATGAGCAGGGCCTGCGGTAGGGTATTTGCATACCTAGTGGAGGCTGTGGCTTATTCAATGTAATTGATAATATTTTTTGAGTAAATGAATGAATAAATGAACCACTGCAGCTCTCACATGGTTCTGCCTCCTTTCAAACCCTGTTGTGCTTTCTGTTAATTCTTTCACATAGTCCTTCTGTTTAGGACTTAATTTTTTTTTCTAGTTATTTCTAATTTCTCCCATTATTTCTAATTTTTCCCCTCCTGACCTTGGACTTTCCTGAAGATTATGTTCTGCTTAGCATAATACTGGCTCTGTCACTGACGCATAATAAGTACTTTTTGATTTCTGGATGGATCACGTATAAGATGTGAATTTTAACTCCTCACCCCCACTGGTGGGAAAGATTGAAGGCAGGAGGAGAAGTGGGCAACAGAGAATGAGATGGTCCGATGGCATCAACAACTCAATGGGCATGAATCTGAGCAAACTCCAGGAGACAGTGAAGGACAGGGAAGCCTGGTGTGCTGCAGTTCATGGGGTCGCAAAGGGTCGGACATGACTGAGCAACTGAACAACTACAAAAACCCCCATTCTGAGATTATGCTGTAAAAGAATTTTTTTCTCTTGAACCATACGGAATGGCTGGAGTGCTTGGGGATGGTGAGAGCTTCCCCATTTCTTTGTCTTTGGCATTTAGGGTACAAGATGTACTGGAAGATGTTCTTGTCTTTAATACATATTCTAGAAAGAGAAGAACTAGAACTGCTGGATAGAGCATGGAGGGGCCATTCTTCTCGCTGTTCTTTCTAGCTATGAACAGAGAGGACATGTTTTTGGAATAAAACACACCAGCGTACTTTTCAAAATGGTAACTGTAAGCAATAAGTGTAAACATTCTGATCAAAGTTATCTCCAGTTATAACAGTCCTTGTTTTTAATAGTGATTGTCTGTTGCTGTTGTTTTAGAAACTCAGTATGATTCCAGCTTTTAGGGAAAAAAGACACTGTCTATACCATCTTTGGAAGCAGAATAAAACCTAACTAGTTTTTTGTTCATGAAGAGAGAAAGAGAAAGAAATTGTCATAATATGACATAAACTGTAGAATGAACAAAACCGAGGCTGGCTCATATTAGTAATGCAATTGGATTCACCCAACAACTCAATAGAATGATCAATATAGTTAGAAGTTTGGGAGCTTGTAAGCTGGGCAACATTAACTACTCAGCTAATTCAGATGTTCTTAACCAGGGGCAGTTTTACCCACAGGAGACATTTGGCAATGTCTGGAGCCAGTATTCCCTGGAGAAAGAAATGGCAACCCATTCCATTATTCTTGCCTGGAAATCGCAAGGACAGAGGAGCCTGGTGGTCCATTGGAT
Organism: Cephalophus harveyi; assembly: GCA_006410635.1. Lineage (NCBI taxonomy): Eukaryota > Metazoa > Chordata > Mammalia > Artiodactyla > Bovidae > Cephalophus > Cephalophus harveyi. The sequence continues at coordinate 60,823 of SJYT01028183.1, forward strand.
CATAGAAAAAGCTAGAGAATTCTAGACAAACATCTACTTCTGCTTTGTTGACCACACTAAAGCCTTTGACTGTGTGGATCACAACAAACTGTGGAAAATTCTTAAAAAGAGGGGAATACCAGACCACCTGACCTGCCTCTTGAGAAATCTGCATGCAGGTCAAGAAGCAACAATTAGAACTAGGCATGAAACAATGGACTGATTCCAAATTGGGAAAGGAGTACCTCAAGGCTGTATATTGTCACCCTGCTTATTTAACTTATATGCAGAGTACATCATGTGAAATGCAGGGCTGGATGAAGCATAAGCTGGAATCAAAGTTTCCAGGAGAAATATCAATAACCAGATGACATTACCAGATACACAGATGACATTATCCTTATGGCAAAAAGTGAAGAGGAATGAAACAGTCTCCTGATGAAGGTGAAAGAAGAGTGTGAAAAAGCTGGCTTAAAGCTCAACATTCAAAAATTGCCAAAGATCATGGCATCATAGTCCCAACACTTTATAGCAAGTTGATGGGGACACAATGGAAACAGTGACAGACTTTATTTTCTTGGGCTCCAAAATCACTGCAGATGGTGACTGCAGCCATGAAATTAAAAGACGCTTGCTCCTTGGAAGAGAAGCTATGACAAGCCTTGACAGCATATTACAAAGCAGACATGTTACTTTGCCAACAAAGGTCCATCTGGTTAAAGCAATAGTTTGGATGGATGTGAGAGTTGGACCATAAAGAAAGCTGAGCACCAAAAAATTAATGCTTTTGAACTGTGATGCTGAAGAAGACTTTTGAGAGTTAAACTTGGATGGCAAGGAGATCAAACCAGTCCATCCTAAAGGAAATCACCCTTAAATAGTCATTGGGAGGACTGATGCTGAAACTGAAGCTCCAATACTTTGGCCACCTGATGTGAAGAGCTGACTCATTGGAAAAGACCCTGGTGCTGGAAAGATTGAGGGCAGGAGAAGAAGGGGACGACAGAGGATGAGAGCGTTGGATAGCATCACTAATTCAATGGAGATGAGTTTGAGCAGGAGATAGTGAAGGACAGGGAAGCCTGGCGTGCTGCAGTCCATGGAGTCGCAAAGAGTTGGACACGACTGAGCGACTGAACAATGACAACAAGACATTATTAGTTGCCACAACGTGGAGTGGGAAGGTTGCTACTGGCATCACATGGGTAGAGGCAGGGATGCTGCTAAGCATCTAACAATGCAGAAGGCAGTCCTCATCACAAAAAAGTCTCAACCCCAAATGTCACATATGCCAAGGTTGAGAAACCTTGAAACAACCATTCAGCCGAAACAGTATGAGCTTTCAATATTCTGAAAGTTTCTGTAGTAAGAATAGCAAATAACAATGATTATCATTTAATAAATACCTGTGACATGCCAGGTGCTTTATATTCTGAGCTACTGAGTGTCTCAGTCAGGATCTTGGGTTTATTTGCAGCTAACGTCTCTCCTCTTCCTTATGAGCTTTCTAATGTAGGTGCATTTTCCCTGTATATGATGGTATCCACCCTCTGCTTCTTGTGTTTTATATAGATCAGATTATGTGTTTAATGGGCTTCCCAGGTGGTGCTACTGGTAAAGAACCTGCCTGCCAATGCAGGAGACATGAGAGACTCAGGTTCAGTCCCTGGGTAGGGAAGATCCCCTGGAGTAGGGCCTGGCAACCCACTCCAGTATTCTCGCCTGGAGGTTCCCCAGGACAGAGGAGCCTGGCGGACTACAGTCCATGGGGTCACAAAGAGTCAGACATGACTGAACAGACTTAGCACACACGCACACGTGTTTAATGAATATTAGGTAGTGTGCTCAGAGGAGAAAGCCATGAGGCAAGAAGAGACCAGTGTGTCACCATGGGTGTGAAGCTGAAACATCCAGACAAACCGGCCTCAGATCCATCATTCTCTCAATGAACCAAATGCCTGCGTAGGATGACAGCACAGAGCCTGGCCCTGCTTGTTTTGTTGTTCACTTGCTCAGTCGCGTCCGACTCTTTGCGACCCCAGGGACTGCAGCACGCCAGGCTTCCTTGTCCTTCATTGTCTCCTGGAGTTTGCCCAGACTCATGTCCATTGATGCCATCCAGCCATCTCATCCTCTGTCGTCCCCTTCTCATCAAGAGGGAATCCCACCTTCCCTCATTGATGCCATCCAGCCATCTCATCCTCTGTCGTCCCCTTCTCATCCTGCCCTCAGTCTTTCCCAGCATCAGGGTCTTTTCCAATGAGTCAGCTCTTCACATCAGGTCGCCAAAGTATTGAAACTTCAGCTTCAGCATCAGTCCTTCCAGTGAATGTTCAGGGTTGATTTCCATTAGGACAGACTGGTTTGATCTCCTTGCAGTCCAAGAAACTCTCAAGAGTCTTCTCCAGCACCACAGTTTGAAAGCAATGTAGAGTGTGTAGATCCAAAACCATAGACTGGTTAACTACCTTTCTGCCCATAGAGCTGCATTCTGTTTTTAGTGTAAACATACCTTGTTTCTATTTGGTCCCAATCATAGTTGGAATCTGAAACCAAATATATGTAAAATGTTATCGATGACCTCTTACTGGTAAAATCCAAAGTGGTTTTCTCAGGTCTTAG
>SJYT01028183.1:63812-74732 GCA_006410635.1 Cephalophus harveyi
GATGTGAGACTGAGTGAACTCCGAGAGATGGTGATGAACAGGGAGGCCTGGCGTGCTGCGATTCATGGGGTCGCAAAGAGTCGGACACGACTGAGCGACTGAACTGAACTGAACTGATTTGATGTAGAAGACTATTCATTTTCTGTATTTGATATAGTGATTATTAATGGTTGAGAAAATTAAAATGTGTGGAGGGGAAAAATTTACCTGCCAAATTAATCATCACTCGGGATCAAGTTGAAAATTCTACGTGTGGTCTGCTTGATTGGATCAGCAGATTCTTGAGCCCACATACTGTGCCTGTCACTTCTTCAGAAGCCTAAGAGTCTATAGTATTTGATAGCATCTTCTTAAAACCCCCTCTGTCCTGCTGCTGCTGCTGCTTCTAAGTCGCTTCAGTTGTGTCCGAGTCTGTGCGACCCCACAGACGGCAGCCCGTCTCTCCCCGTCCCTGGGATTACATGCCTTTAAACCTTCCTAGCTCGTAGCAGTAGCTCTTCTACCGGACTTCCCTGGTCGCTCAGACGGTAAAGTGTCTGCCTACAACGTGGGAGACCCGTGTTCTTCCCCAGCTCCTGCCTCTTCTGCCTCCTTCTTCCCTGAATTTTCTGTTATGGCCATTCTCCAAGTAAACTGATCTTCACAGTTTCATCTCTTTTTCTCTATAATTCTGTTCTTGACTTCTCAGCTAAGGCCTTGCTTTCTCTTGCTCAGAGGACAGGAAGCCCTTCAACATCTTTCTTAAACCAATTTTCCCTCTCAATTCTTCTTCTTCTTCCATCCTTGGTCCATCCACTGGATTAACTCGTTTATAAATCTTCCAAGAATGATCCATTCTTTCTATGACCCAGCCACAAAATCCGAGTTAACTTGATTACTTTGTTCTTTCTCCCAGGATAGCTCTCCAGTCAATGAAAAGAATAAAATGTTGCTTCAAAGATTTGGTTATCTTCCCTGTATTTGGTATCTTCAAAGATTTGGTATCTCTCTTTTCTCCCTTCTTTGCGCAACCTCACGTGTCATTGTTTTCTGCAGCTATTTCCCCGATGGGCCTCCTATCTCCAGAGCTATTGGAGTGTTGCTTGAAATCATAGCAAATGTGTATTGAGCACTTACTACTTTATTCAGTTCCTACAATCACCTCGTGAGGTTTGATGCTATTTCCCTCATCTTGCAAAAGAAGAAGCTGAGGTTTAGCAAAGTTAGGTGACTTGCCCAAGTGTCCACAGATAGAGTGGTGGAACTGTGACTCACCAATCCATCTAGGTTTCATTCCAGTGGATACTTTTAACTATTAAATTCTGCTGTCTCTCGGGATATAGTGATATAGAATCATGGGCAATTAATACATTTTAGTTGCCTTCCTACTTTCCCTCCTCTTTCTATACATCATTCTCCCTCAGCCTATGTTAGCCACTTAGTCACAACTGACTCTTTGTGACCCCATGGACTGTAGCCCATCAGGCTTCTCTGTCCATGGGATTCTCCAGGCAAGACTACTGGAGTGGGTTGCCAGTCCCTTCTCCAGAGGATCTTCTTGACCCAGGGATGGAACCCAGTTTCTTGCGTTGCAGGCAGACTCTTTACCATCTGAACCACCAAGGAAGCTTGATTTGAAGAAGCCCCAGTCGATGCTAAATGCCTACAGTGCCAGTGGCTGTGAGCTCCAGAACCCTTCAAGGCTCTCCTTTCTCCTGCATGTACTCACTCCTCTCAGTTTTTCTAAGTATCTTCAGTGATTTCCTGCTCTGTGGTGGCATACTTTGTTATTTTAAATAAATAAATCCTTGAAGGGCTGGTTAGCTGCTGCTGCTTTTGTGTGAACAAGGACTAGGGTATCAAACTCTAAATGTGATAGGTATTTGGTAAATAATTGTTATATATTATTGCACCTTGATGCTTTTGAACTGTGGTGTTGGAAAAGACTCTTGAGAGTCCCTTGGACTGCAAGGAGATCAAGCCAGTCAATCCTAAAGGAAATCAGTTCTGAATATTCATTGGAAGGACTGATGCTGAAGCTGAATCTCCAATACTTTGGCCACCTGATGTGAAGAAGTGACTCATTGGAAAAGACCCTGATGCTGGGAAAGATAAAAGGTGGGAGGAGAAGGGGACAACAGAGGATGAGATGGTTGGATGGCATCACTGACTCGATGGACATGAGTTGGAGCAAGCTCCGGGAGTTGGTGATGGACAGGGAAGCGTGGCGTGCTGCAGTCCACTGGGGTCACAAAGTGTCAGACAGGACTTCGTGACTGAACAACAACAAATCTTGAGAGCAGAGGTTCCTGAACCATTAGGGATGTATTAGGAGAATAGACTGGAATCAGAAGGGCACACAACCCACTAGGATTAGTGGCATGCTGCAGTCCACTGGGGTCACAAAGTGTCAGACAGGACTTCGTGACTGAACAACAACAAATCTTGAGAGCAGAGGTTCCTGAACCATTAGGGATGTATTAGGAGAATAGACTGGAATCAGAAGGGCACACAACCCACTAGGATTGAGTGGAGAAGTAAAACTGCTGGTGGACTGGTTAGCTCATTGCCTCAGTCCAGGCAGGAATCCCTGAAACAACCCTGGTCTAGAGAGGAGCACAGGGTGAGAGGTTTGGAATGCCCTGACTCTCCTCCGCTGAGCAGCAGAACCAGCTCCTGGCAACTAGGGAGAATGTTACAAGATGTGGGTGAGTTTCGGGTCCCCAGATCAAGGCTCCAGAGATGCATTAATTGGATATGCAGGAGCGGTTGAGGAGTATTATACTCAATATAGCCTGACTTAAGACTTGAGGCAGAATCAGCAACCTTTTCCCAGAGTTCCTTTCTTTGCCTCCACTTCTAGAGGGGGTATGACCACCGGTTGCAGGCTCTCGGGTTGTAGAATCTGTTTTGGCCCTTCTGCTTGTCAACGGAGCCCATCGCAGCGGCTGGTCGCCCAATCCCAGTGCGTGATAGAAGCCCTGGAGACGAGGGCAATGCAGAGAGAAAACTGGCCACTTTTCATCTGAAAATGCTTCTTAAGAAGAAGAAGAAAAAAAGAATCCTATAGAGACCTCATCTGCACTTTGAGGGCAGATCGGGAAAACGATTTCGGCCGGAGTTGGCCTGGTGGGGAGGAAGAGAAAGTCGCAGGAAGGAGATCGAATCGAGAGAGGCCGTCGCCCTCCTCACTCCGGGGCGGACACTCGAGCTGGAGCCCTGGACGGTGGCAGCAGGCGGTCTCCGGGGCCTGGGGAGGGGCGGCGACCGGGTGCAGGCGGGCTCTAGGGCCCAGCGGCCGGGCGCCCGGCGGGGGTGGAGTGTAGGGTTACGCGGCCCAGCCCGGACCACCCTCTCCGGGCGGCGGCGCGGGCGCGCGGGGCGCTCTAGGACCCAGAGGCGGCGCTGGGGTTTGGGGCTGGAGGGGAAGCCCCGGGCTGGTCTCCGCTTCCCGTGTGAATGGGGGCGATCGCCGGGCGCCGCTTCCGCAGGCTGCCCCCACGCCGTGCCCAGCTCGCTGCCTGGCGGCCGCCGTCCCCAATCACGGAGCTGAGCTGGCCATGATCGCCTCATGTGGAGGGCAAAGTTGCGCCGGGGAACTTGTGAGTCTGCGGTGAGAGGTAACCAGTCCCCGCTCGGGGTGCAGGGAGGGGCGCCCCCGAGTCTCCAGCGCCGAGGACCCAGCCGATCGATGCTCTCCGCCCCCAACCACTCCGGGCCGGGGGAGGCGCGGGGGGAGAGCTCCTTTCCCGGGGGGCTCCGGGCTGAGGTCGGCCCGGCTCCAGAGCGACTTGGGCAGCCTTTTTTTCGGCCCCGGGGACCGAGAGTGCCCGCCACCGGAATCTTGATCTCCCTTACCCAGATTACTTAAAAAAAAAAAAAAAAACCGACGGCCGAGGGAACGGGTGGCCGGCTGCCGCTTCCCGGCGCGCGAGACAAAGGCGCGCACGCCCGCCCGCCCGCCCGCCCGACACGCGGGACCTTCCTACGGCTCCAAACTCTCGGTCCTGGCGGGTGGGGGCGGCGAAGGGACGCCCCAGCCTCGGATCGCCTTCTCCGATTGCCCCTTCTTTGTTCTCCACGGACAAGTTTCTTTGGCCGAAACTGGGGAGTTAGATCCCTTTCTCTCCCTTGCTGTTACTGTTGCTTCAAAAGCGTCTGTTTTCGGGGTGGGAGAAACATTAAACTTTCCAAGTGGCACTGGCCTTTCTTGGAATGGGACTTCCGTGGCAGGAGGGAGATTGGCACTTCGGTTGATGACAGCTGGGCAGAGCCGGGGGGCCGCACGTGCCCCGTGGGCAGCCGAGCTAGAGGGCCGGGCGGCCGAACCGACGAGCTGCTGGCGCACACCCACCTCCAGGGCCCCTGCCGCGGCGACCTTTCCAGGTGTCCCCCTTAGGAGCTTGGGCTGAGAAGCCGGCAGGCGGCCCGCTGCTCCCGCTCCTCGCCACGCCCGCCCTGCCCTCTAGTATCTTGATTGATGGCTGTAAAGACTTTTCATTTTGGTTCCAAGGGTTTTTGCATCTTTGACTTCGGTGTTGGTTTACTGTCCCCATATGGCACGTGCTTTGGAAAATGCCCGGCTGGTGTGTGGATCACCTGGACTGGGGCTTCAGTAGACGTGGGCCTGATGATGGGCCGGCCTCGGAGACTTGGCGGTTGGGACAGAACACTTTTTGCTCTCGGTCCCTCAGTTCCTTTGCCCTGTCCTGGTGGACTGTGGACATGGTTGCCTGCTTCCTTCTTCCAAGGCGTGTTAGGAGGATCGAGTTTTTGTTCCATCCCTGGGTTGGGAAGATCCCCTGAAGAAGGAAATGGCAACCCACCCTAGTATTCTGGCCTGAAAAACCTCATGGGCAGAGGAGCTTGGGGGGCTACAGTCCGAAAGGAGTCACTGACTGGACCACTAAACACACACACACACACACACACACACACACAAGGCACTGGAGGTAGGGAGTCAGGAGGGCCCTTTGGCTACAGTCCGAAAGGAGTCACTGACTGGACAACTAAACACACACACACACACACACACACACACACACACACAAGGCACTGGAGGTAGGGAGTCAGGAGGGCCCTTTATGATCCCCAAAGATGCTTTGGACCACCCCCAAACAATAAGTGTACTTGCTATAAGCAAATACAACCAGAATAGAGGGCTTATTCATAGCTCCTATTCCAAAAAATGTCCTTCCTTTTCGGGAAGTGAAAAGTCTGGACTTGAAATGTTGAACAGTCATTCCTCTCTCTGCTTCCAGAACTGGCCAGTGTGTCCCTGCCAGACTGACTTAAGATTTCCCCTGACTGCCTACCTCTCCGGGACCCCGCAGCTCTCCTTGGACATCTAACCCATGGTAGGGGTTGGGGTCTCTCTAGATTGCAAGTTCTTGAAGCATCTAGACCAGTGTGACGTTTATCTCCCAGGACCGGGCTCGGATAATCATAGTGCATCTACTATAATGCTTTTTATGGAAGCAATGTGGTCACAGTACTTCACACATTTTGAGCTGTTCTGCAGGGGAGCAGAGGATTGGAAACCACTGATTTGGTCAGAATAAAAAGGAGTAGGGCATAGAGGAGAAAGCTTTAGAGCCGCCTGCCTCTACTCCCTGGTGAGGTGTGGGTGGATGCTTAGTTTTTGGATGGATATACTTTGCTTTTGTGAGATACATTTTTTCAAGATAAATGAAGAAACCCTTGTGAACTCTATAAGTAGGATAGGATGAGAGAAGGTGCTCTTTAAAAAAAAATTTTTTTTTTACTTAGGTGGGGAGGCAGTCTTAGTTGTGGCACTGGGATATAGTTCCCTGACCAGGGATGTAACACAGGTCCCAGGTTTTGAGATCAGGGAGTCTTAGCCACTCTAGCACCAGGGAAGTCCTGAGAAGGTACTCTTAACTCCACTTCCCTCTCCCTTCTTTTTAAAATGTGCACAAGTCTTGATATTTTGCTTTGGTGCAGATGGTGGAGGGTGAAGAATACTAATGTACAGAAGGACATGTGGAGATCAAAGCACTTAAAAATGCATCTTTCCATGGAAACTAACGGAGGACTTTGAGTTTAAATGAAATTTTAAAGTACTGTCCTTGAGAAAAGCACAGGAATGCAGAAATGTGAATGATTTTATAGGAAGGCACTCTGCTGATTAGACTTCAGAGTGTCTGCCCTTGACTGGTTTATCTGGAAGGCTTATGTGTAAAGAACTCTGCCTTTTTTTTTTTTTTAAATGTCTACCCCTGTGGAGAAGTGTGGACCCAGTGCCTGGGGGAAACATGGCTGAACTAATTGAAATTAGATGGCAGTCTGACTGGTGAGTTTTGTGGAAAAGTACAGCCCATGGGTACCAGTGCTGTGTTTCTTAGTAATTTGTGAAAATGCTTTGAAAATGATAAAGTTTTGTGTGACATAAAGCTTTTCAAAGAAAAAAAAATGATGAATGACTTAGGAAAGGAGGGGATTGCTAGTGAAAATTGTAAAAATCTGATTTTCCAGGCCAGCAAATGAAAAAGGAAGTAACAACTTTGTAAGACCTGTTAATAGTCCTGATAAGCAATATTCTCACAAAGTAGCATTCTCCTGTCCCGCCCCACCCCCCACAACCCCTCACCACTTCCAAGTATCTGTCTGCATTTTTAAATGGATATGGAAGCTTAGATCAGTAAATTCTCTAAGTGTTTTGAATAATTTTTCTCCTCCTAGTTTTTCATTAATTTTGGTAGGTTCTTATGTCCCAGAATTAACTAGGCAGTGGAATACTTGAAAAGCAAGGGGTAGCTTGGAGGTCATGGAAGAGGACATATTTAATTATAAGTTTTGTTGGAAGTAGTCTGGGGTTGTTGAGGTTTTTATTTGTTTGCTTAGCAAATTTTTTTTAAAATTTATTTTGTTGGTTTGTTTTGTCTTGGAAGGAAGGCAGAATTTAAATCTTGGCCATCGTGGGTAGATCCGCACTGGGCATTTTCTGAAAGAGAGCCTCGCCTGGGCTTGTGTGTTGGCACGGCTTTCAATTCTCCTCTGACTTGTGGGCCCTTGGCCTCCATCCTTGTGAAACTTTAGGATCTGTTCATGCCAGGCTGTTAGGACCAGACTCCTGGATTCCCAAAGTGGCTCACACATCAGGCATCTTTCCTCCCTTTATTGGGGGATGGGGGAGTAGCTCCAACATATTAGGAAATGTATCCCCTTTATGCCTCTGGAGAATTGGGTTTAACTTAAAAAAAAAAAAAATCAAGCCAGTGGTCTTACTTTGTGTGTTTAAATCTGTATTTGGGACCTCACTGGCCAATCGTGCAGCTATGTACACTTCTTTTTTTTTGTTTGTTTTAAGTGAAATGCCTTTAATTCCCTTGTTTAACTTTTAGTTTTGAAATGATTGTTGCTTTATGGGAAGTTGCAAAAATCGTAGAGAGGTCCCGTGTTCACTTCACCCAGTTTCCCGCAGTGGTAACATCTCACGTATCCAGAGCATAGCAGCGGAACCAGTAAATAAACGTTGGTACAATCCAAACCATATTCACACTTCACCAGTTTTACATGCGGACATTTTGTTGGGGTGGGGGTGGGGGGTGGGGTGGCGTGTAGTATCGTGTCTGTGTGGATTTCTGTAGCTACTTCCACAGTCAAGATACAGAGCTGTTCTATCACCTCCGAGCTCTTTGCGCTACGCCTTTGTAGTCACGCCTCCCTTAACCCCGCCCCATCTCTTAACCCTGGTAACTACTCAACCCCTTCGCCGTCTGTAATTTTGAGAATGTTACATACATAGCTTTATGCGGTATGTGGTCTTTTGAAATTAGCATTTTCACTCGGCATAACACCCTTGAGATCCACCCAAACCGTTGCGTCATCACTAGTCCATTCCTTTTTATTGCTGAGTGGTATTCTCTGGTGTTGATATACCAGTTTGTTTAAGCATTACTAAAAGATACCTAGCTTGTTTTCAGTTTTTGGCTCTTACAGTTGAGGTTGCTGTGAACATACATGTACAGGTTTTGATGAGGACAGAGTTTTCATTTCTCTAAGACAAATGCCTTGGATTGCGATTGCTGGGTTTTGGATGGTAAGCATACGTTTAGTTTTTTCCCTTTTAAAGAATTAGTCAAACTTTTCCAGAGTTGCTATACTATTCCACATTCCCACCAGCAGTGTGTGAGAGGTGCAGTTTTTCTGCGTTCACACCACCATTTGTTTATTATTTTAGTGTCCCAGTAAATGTTCTGGGCTTCCCTGGTGGCTCAGAGATTAAAGCGTCTGCCTCTAATGCGGGAGACCCGGGTTCAATCCCTGGGTCGGGAAGATCCCCTGGAGAAGGAAATGGCAATCCACTCCAGTATTCTTGCCTGGAGAATCCCATGGACAGAGAAGCCTAGTAGGTTACAGTCCACGGGGTCGCAAAGAGTCGGACACGACTGAGCGACTTCACAAAAAGTAAATGTTCTAGTCTCATCATGGTTTTGATTTGCATTCTCTAATGGCTGATGGTATTGGACCATCATGTGCTTATCTGTCATCTGTATGATCTGTGTGTCCTTTATGGTGAAATGTCTGCTCCTGTCTTGCCCATGTTCTAAGTGTATTTTTTTTTTTTTTTTGCTATTGATCTTTGAGAATTCTTCATATAGTCCAGATATGAGTCCTTTGTCAGATATGTGGCTTGTGTATATATATTTTTCCAACATGTATCCTGTCTTTTTGAACTTTTAACAGGATCATTTAGAGGACAAAATTTTTAAAAATTTTGCTAATATCCAATTTATTGTTTGTTTTTTTTTTGCTTTTATGAACTGTGTTTTTGGTGTTACATCTAAGAACATTTTGCCCAAGTTAATTTCCCAAAGATTTTCTGTTTTTTTAAAAGTCTCATATTTTACGTCTTCAAATTGCAGTTCCCTTATACCCTCTTAATAATGTGTATGTCTTGCTATCCATGTTATCAACCATCTCTTAGGTGTCAATTGTGTATTTTAGTGCTCTGGAAGCCCACCGGTGAATCAGATATAGTTCCCACTCTCCCGAGCTCACTATTGGTGCAGTGGTATGTGGACATTCCCAGGTGTTACTGTCAGAATAGAGAAGAGCGAGGCGTATGTGGGAACCCAAAAAAGAGAAGCCTCGGGGAGTTCCCACTCTGATCTGGTGGTCAGGGAGGGCTTCCCTGGATATGTTGCCTGAGCATGGTGAGAAGACAGTGGGTTCTTGCCTTTGATCTAGTTTTTGAATATTTTACTGGCATGAATTCTTCAGTGTAAGTTACCCGGGTTCTTGAGCATGGGCAGAAGGACTCTGGGTAAACTGAGTGGTTGAGGACTCTTTTGAACAGCACGTGGCATACTAGCCTTTAAAAGGAAGTACTTAAAACTGAATAACATAAAGAGTATGGGTAAAGTTGAATAGATTTAAAGTTAGAATATGTGTCAAAATGAGAAAAGCAGTAGTATTTTGGATTGTTTAGGTCAGATAGATCTGGTTTGCTTCTTGGCCCTGCCACCTCCTTGCTGTGTGATCTCAGCAAATGTGACCTGTGCAGCCTCACAGAGACAGTGGAGACAGTCATAGTGCTCACCTGGGGGAGGAGGGTGCAGGTGAAATGAAATGATGCATATATAGTTCTTAGCACAGTGCTGGGCACATTCAATAAATGCCTATTATTATTTTAAAATAGCAGGAGATAAATGATTTTGTTTTGTATATTCTCATTTCTTTCTCTGAGAAACTGGAATACCAGCTCTTAATCATCGAAGCTTAAAAAAAGCCATAGAACTTTGTCTTTTCACCCTTGGGAACATAGTTGTGTACTAAATACTATTTATTCTAAAATTTATTTAAGTATAGTTGATTTACAATATTGTGTTAATTTATGCTGTACAGCAAAGTGATTTATGTATATATATTCTTTTTCATATTTTTTCCATGATGCCTTATTATAAGATATTGAATATAGTTCCCTGTGCTATACAGTAAGACCTTGCTGTTTGTAAATATTTATTGAGATTAGAAGCTAGGATACTCTGTTCACAATCTAGTACTTCCTATAGAATATACCTTTCCCCTACTTTTAAACCAATTTCTTTTTTAGAATTTATTTATGTAAAAAAATTTTTTTGGCTGCACTCGTGGCCAAGCACACAGGCTTATAGTCCCGCAGCATATAGTTAGCTCCCAGACCAGGGAAGGAACTCACGTCCAGATTCTTATCCACTGGGTCAACAGGAAAGCAGCATATAGTTAGCTCCCAGACCAGGGAAGGAACTCACGTCCAGATTCTTATCCACTGGGCCAACAGGAAAGCTCCTAAACCAAGATTTTCTGGTAAAGAACCATTTCCTCTGTGCCCTGACCACAGGAGGTGTGTGCGGTCCCGAGCTAGTTCAGAGCTTGGTGGTGGTGTCACTAAGACACTAAGTCGTGTCTGACTTTAGCGACCCCATGGACTGAAGCCCGCCAGGCTCCTCTGTCCATGGGATTCTCCAGGCAAGAATACCAGAATGGGTTGCCATTTCCTTCTCCAGGGGATCTTCCCGACCTAGGGCTCAAACCTAGGTCTCCTGCATTGCAGGCAGATTCTCTGCTGACCGGACTGAGTCCTTTATTACCCAAAGTACAGTACATCAGGGCTGATGTCACCAGGACGTGTCTCAAACTTCACTCCTGGCGGCTCCCTTTCCTTTCCCTTGATGACCAGGTTGTTTATTTCTCAGAGGAAATGGCCTGGGCTTCGGATGTAGAATTGTGGCACTGTGGTTCTCAAACGTGGGTGGACATGGGAATTGTCAGGAGGGCTTGTTTTAAGCCAGACTGCTGGGCCCCACTGGCTGTTTCTGTTTCAACAGGGCTTGGAGAGGGCCTCAGAATTTGCGCTTCAGACAAGTTTCCAGGGACCACTGTTGCTGCTGGTTCTGGTTCGGGGACCACACTTTGAGAAGCACTATTTTAGGGCAT
>SJYT01028183.1:85894-105019 GCA_006410635.1 Cephalophus harveyi
CATTTTTCCAATGTTTGTCTTTCTTAATTGATTTGAATATTAATTTTGTTTGTCACATGGATTGTGTATATATTTTTTCCAGTTTGTTTACCAGTTTTTAAAATAATATTTTGATTTATAGAAATGTAAAATATTTAGGTAATCCAACTTAATATTATATACTTTTTCTTTTTATTTCTGCTTTGGGAATCTTGTTTAGAAAAGCTTACTTCACCCAAATGTTACACCAATTTCCTACTTACAGTTTCCCCTAGAACTTGTATGGTCTTACTGTTAATATTTCAAGTTTTTATTCACCATAGACTTCATTGTATAAGATATAAGATACTGGGTTGTAAGATCTTGAGGGTGAGAGTCTAAATTTAGTTTTTAAATATTTTGTTGGTTGCCCCAACACTATATATGTATTTCATTGATTCTATTTGGCATTTTTATTTCATACATGTTAACATCTCTGAAACCTGAATGTGTCTATAATAAACATTTCACAATCTACTTGGCAAGTTTTTTCTTTTCTTAGTGTTACTTGAAATAATAATAAATCCTTTAATTAAGGGCTTCTTAGATTTAACAAAACATAGTATTTCCTTCTAATATTTCACTAAGAGTTTCTTTTTTAATTAAAGAATGCACTTGGAGTTTTTATAAAATCTCCCCTGGGAATATACTAAAATTTTCTATAAGTTATTCTAGTACTGAACTATTCATACATTCCTAAACTAAGACCTACTTTACCATGGCATATTACTCATTCAACACAGTGTTGGTCCTTATATCTATTTTCATAAATAAGATCAGTCTATAGTTTTCCTTTGTAACGTCTCGGTCACATTTTGGTTTCAGAGGTATGTTCAGTTCAGTTCAGTTGCTCAGTCGTGTCCGACTCTTTGCGACCCCATGAATCGCAGCACGCCAGGCCTCCCTGTCCATCACCAACTCCCGGAGTTCACCCAAACTCACGTCCATTGAGTCGGTGATGCCATCCAGCCATCTCATCCTCCACTGTCCCCTTCTCCTCCTGCCCCCAATCCCAGAGGTATGCTACCTTTGTCAAAGAAGTTGATAAGCTTTCTTCTATTTTCTGTGATTGACACAGTTTATACTAGCATAGGGATAATTTTTTTTTCCTGTAAAAGTCTAAGCTGGCTTGTGATAACTCTCGATTTGTTATAGAGTTACTGGTCAATTCATTTATAATTCTTCTTTAGTCAAATTTTTATTTTTAGAAACCTATGATGAGATTTTTAAATTCATGAGAATAGGGTTTTACGTAGTATTCTCTTACATTATAATATTTTCTGTATCTGATTTTATCCCATTTTCATTCCTAGTGTTTTGACATTCCTATGTTCCTTTCTTGTTTTTTTTTTCTATTAGACTTGATAGAAATGGTTCTCTTCATTGATCTGTTCGAAGATCAACCTTTTGGATTTACTTAATTCTAATATTTTATTTTTCAAGTTAATTTATCTAAGTGCTTTTAATATCTTCTTTTTGCCTCTGATTTTCCACCTGATTGCCTATGATGTGCCTAGATGTGGCTTTCTTTGAATTCATCCCGCTTCAGTTTTGTAGCACTGTTTGAATTTGTGACTTTTTTCCTCAGTTTGGGAAAATTTTTGACTATCATGTTCTTCAAATGTTGCTTCTTTCCCATTATCTTTTTCTTCCCTTTCTGTGGCTCTAATATATTAAACCTGAAACTGTGAATCTTATATTATCTTACCAATACCTTTTCATATTTCTAGATCTCTTAGTTTGTCTGAATCTATTCTACTTACCTATTTTCTGTCCATTAGCCCTGCATTCTTCTATGTCTCATATGATATTAAATTCATCTCATGTGTTTATATTTCAGTTATTGCATTTTCAGACCTAGAACTATTTTATTCTTAACAACAGATTTCTGTTCTCTGGTGAAATTCTCCATCTTGCCATCTATTTTCATGAATATATTAATCACAGTTATTTTAAAGCCTGTGCCTGATGACTTGACTATCTGGATATCTGAGCCATTTACAGACCTGTTTCTTTTGTCAATTTATTTCCCTTGGTCCTTTACTTTGGTATGCCTGGTAATTTTTGATGAATGCCAGACATTGTGTATGAAAAATTGGACTCTGAATGATGATGATGTAATCTTCTACAGAGGGTTTATCCTATTCTCTGATAGGCAGTGGAAATGGGGTGGGGAAGAGGGGAAAGATTAACTTAATCTAATCAACGACTGAACTCACTTGGGGTTGGGTTGCAGTTTTTGATAAATTTGGTCTACCTTTGATTTGTCCCCATTATACTGGTGTGCTAAAGCTCAAAAGAGTCTATTGTTAAATTTTTAAAAACTTTGGGATATAGTTGCTAAACATAAACAACATTAAAAACAAATTATATAAATTTAAAATTAAATTATAAACAAAAATAATACATACTCAAAATTCACCACTTCTAAATTTTTAACTAAATTTAACTGTTGTTCTATGCTATTTACGTCTGTGTATTTGTATTACAAAAATACTGTATAATGGTGTTACTGCACATCTCTTGTCAATTCCACATTCAGTAATGTGAGAGTTGTAACTTGAAATAGCCTAAGGTGAAAGTATCTGCACCACAAGAATCAGCAAACCCTACAAACCAGGGTTTATCATTTTGTAGACTGTTTGGATCAGTTGTTCTCAACTGTTGGTAATTTTGGCTGCCCCACCCCACCCCACCCCACCCCAGGGTATTTGACAATTCTTGGAATTATATTTATATGTTTGTCATGATGGTGGGCGGAGAAGGCAATGGCACCCCACTCCAGTACTCTTGCCTGGAAAATCCCATGGACGGAGGAGCCTGGTGGGCTGCAGTCCATGGGGTCGCTGAGTCGGACACAACTGAGCGACTTCACTTTCACTTCTCACTTTCATGCATTGGAGAAGGAAATGGCAACCCACTCCAGTGTTCTTGCCTGGAGAATCCCAGGGACGGGGGAGCCTGGTGGCTGTCTCTTATACACATCTGTCAGTGATGCCATCCAACCATTTCATCCTCTGCCATCCCCTTCTCCTCCTGCTTTCAATCTTCCCTAGCATCAGGNGTCCCAGGGACGGGGGAGCCTGGTAGGCTACCGTCTATGGGGTCGCACAGAGTTGGACACGACTGAAGTGACTTAGCAGCAGCAGCAGCAGCAGCAGGGAGAGGAAGGAGGGACGAATTGGGAGATTGGGACTGACATGTATACACGACCATGTGTAAAATATAGCACAGAAAGCTGAGTTTGGTGCTTGGAGTGGGATGGGTGAGAGCTGGAAGGGGGGTTCAAAAGGGACAGGATACATGTAAGCACATAACCGATTCACTTATTGTATAGCAGAAAACCACACAACATCACAGAACAATTATATTCCAATAAAAAAGAATCAATCAGAGCTGAAGACTACAATAGCTGAAATAAAAAGACACCAAGAAGGAATCATGAAAGCTATGAAATTAAAAGACGCTTACTCCTTGGAAGAAAAGTTATGACCAACCTTTGCAACCCCATGAATCGCAGCATGCCAGGCCTCCCTGTCCATCACCAACTCCCGGAGTTCCCTCATTCACGTCCATCAAGTCAGTGATGCCATCCAGCCATCTCATCCTCTGTTGTCAATCCCTCCCAGCATCAGAGTCTTTTCCAATGAGTCACCTCTTCGCATGAGGTGGCCAAAGTACTGGAGTTTCAGCTTTAGCATCATTGCTTCCAAAGAATACCAAGGACTGATCTCCTTTAGAATGAAGTGGTTGGATTTTCATGTAGTCCAAGGGACTCTCAGAGTCTTTTCCAACACCACAGTTCAAAAGCATCAATTCTTCAGCACTCAGCTTTCTTCACAGTCCAACTCTCATATCCATACATGACCACTGGAAAAACCATAGCCTTGACTAGATGGACCTTTGTTGGCAAAGTAATGTCTCTGCTTTTTAATATGCCATCTAGGTTGGTCATAACTTTTCTTCCAAGAAGCAAGCGCCTTTTAATTTCATGGTTGCAGTCACCATCTGCAGTGATTTTGGAGCCCAAAAGTATGAAGTCTGACACTGTTTCCACCATTTCCCCATCTATTTGCCATGAAGTGATGGGATCAGATACCATGATCTTAGTTTTCTGAATGTTGAGCTTTAAACCAACTTTTTCACTCTTCTGTTTCGCTTTCATCAATAGGCTCTTTAATTCTTCTTCACTTTCTGCCATAAGGGTGGTATCATCTGCATATCTGAAGTTATTGATATTCTCCCACAATCTTGATTCCAGCTTGTGCTTCTTCCAGCCCAGCGTTTCTCATGATGTTCTCTGCATATAAGTTAAAGAAGCAGGGTGACAATATACAGCCTTGACGTACTCCTTTTCCTATATGGAACCAGTCTGTTGTTCCATGTCCAGTTCTAACTGATGCTTCCTGACCTGCATACAGATTTCTCAAGAGGCAGGTCAGGTGGTCTGGTATTCCCATCTCTTTCAAGGAAACTCGCATAAAGCCATCAGCTGATTTTTCAGCAAAAATTTTGCAGACCAGAAGGGTATGGCTTGATATATTTAAAGTAATGAAAGAGAAAATACTACAACCAAGAATATTCTTGGTCATTTCAAAATTGATGGAGAGATAAATAATTTCCCGGAAAAGCAAAATCAAAGAGTTTATCACCACTAAACTGGGCTTACAAAAAATATATATATATTTGTTAAAGGATCTTCTGTAAGTGAAAAAGAAAAGGTCATATAACAAAAAATAAGAAAATGTATGAAAGAAAAAATAATCACTGGTAAAGGCAAATATATAGAAAAGGCATTGAAACAACAACTTTAAAAAGGTAGTACAAAGATTAAAAGATAAAACTCATAAAAGCTTCTATCAGTTCAGTTCAGTCGCTCAGTCGTGTCCGACTCTTTGCGACCCCATGAATCGCAGCACGCCAGGCCTCCCTGTTCATCACCATCTCTCGGAGTTCACTCAGACTCACATCCATCGAGTCAGTGATGCCATCCAGCCATCTCATCCTCGGTCGTCCCCTTCTCCTCCTGCCCTGTCTCTTATACACATCTAGATGTGTATAAGAGACAGGCCCCAGGTTGCAGCCCCAGTGCCCTCGGGGAAACCTTTGCCACCTCCTCCCACTCAAGGGAGCCTTGCGGGAGTGCCCAGTCTTCAGTCCTGATGACCCTTCTGGGAGTTTAGGGGACCACCGGATAATGCACAGTAGTAGATATAATGGTCATCTGAGTTAAATTCACCCATTCCAGTCCATTTTAGTTCGCTGATTCCTAGAATGTCGACGTTCACCCTTGTCATCTCTTGTTTGACCACTTCCAATTTGCCTTGATTCATGGACCTGACATTCCAGGTTCCTATGCAGTATTGCTCTTTACAGCATCGGATCTTGCTTCTATCACCAGTCACGTGCACAACTGGGTATTGTTTTCGCTGTGGCTCCATCCCTTCATTCTTTCCGGACTTATTGCTCCACTGATCTCCAGTAGCATATTGGGCACCTATTGACCTGGGGAGTTCCTCTTTTGATATCCTATCATTTTGCCTGTTCATACTGTTCATGGGGTTCTTAAGGCAAGAATACTGAAGTGGCTTGCCATTCCCAACAGTCTATCAAAAATAATCCAACACTCTTTAAAGAAAGGCAACAAAATCCAACACTAAACATAACACCTGTAATAACAAGCAAACAAGCAAAAATTCATAGACATTCCAAAATTAGGAAATCGTATACTTCATACTCTTTATGTATGCTGCATCTCAATTAAAAAGTGAAAAGAAGAAAGAGTTTTTGGTTAAAAAGAAAATTGTTGGAGGATGCATAGGATAATGCAGTGTGTGTCAAACTTAAGCTTGTATTGTTAAAAGACACATTGCTGGACCAACCCCTGGAATTCCTGATTGCTAGGTCAGTTGCTGCTGTTCTGGGAACCACTCTTGAGAACCACTGGGCTATCCCAATGATTAGTTTTAAATTCTAGAGTTAGTTAGATCTACTCAGACATAGAGTATTACCCTGGAGATCTTGGTTGCATTTCTTGACTTCTTAAAACTTTGGTTTTCTTTTTTTTGCAAAATACAGATAATAGTAGTACCTATGTTATATTATTGATGTGAGGATTAATTGAGATAATATACCCAGTGTTGACACATAGTAAGTGTACAATAAAAGTTAGCTATTTTCTTATCATTGCTGTTGCATATATTGTTAGCTATTTTTATTATTATCATCACTAAGAACAAACTAATTCTCATTATTTCTTCTGTGACCCTGAATTAGCTGACATTGTTGTTAAATGTTGTTTTTCTAATCCCAAGCTCTTTTTTCTTTTGTTTATACAACCATCTTCCAAAATATTCATTTGAGGCTATGGTTTTCCATGCTTGGTTTAATCCAAAAGATGAATTTTTTCCAAGGCAAATGAATATAATCAGTTAAGACTTGTTGAGTTATGGGAAAAGAGGAAAAAAAGAATACTTCACATTGCTTTAGAAAAAGAGCCTCACAGAAGTATCTAAAAATAATAACAATTCTCAAAGATAAAACTTAAATTAGCAACATTGGAAAAATAGATTTTTTTAGGCTAGGGTATTGTTGACTCTAATTAAATTTAAGCTTCTTAAGAAAAAAATTAATAGGATACTGTAGATGGCAAGTAGAAAATGTCATTCAACAACATTGTGCTAGGGAGAAATTAAGATACTAGGGGGAAAACAGCTGTTCAAGAAGCAATCTTTCCCTGTACAAAAGTGTCCAGTAACCAGCTCAATAGCATTTCATTCACTTAACTCTGAAAGGAGGTTTTGATGTAGTTTTAAAATATAAATTAGCAAGCCCTTTGGAGACTAGACCTAAGATATGCATTTGGTCAGGTTCTAACTCTGACACCACAATTGGGTGTCCATGTGGTATGGTAGGTATATTATCTTTCAAAATATCCCTTTCCTATGGAAGTTGATGTCAAACCTGATTAGGTGACTTACTTTGGGCAATTACATATGGGTGAAAATGATATGTACCATAGCCCAACACTGAAAATGCTGCTGATGTGCTCAGCCACGGCCGATGCTTTGCGACCCCATGGACTGTAGCCCACCAGGTTCCTCTGTCCATGGAATTCTCTAGGCAAGAGTACTGGAGTGGGTTGCTGAAAATAGTATATATTTAATTAATTATGCTTAGATGAATGAATGACTGATAATGATACTGACTGTAGAAAATAGGCATTTTTTTTCACCCAGAGTTATAATGAATTTAGGGAACTAATACCATGCATATTTCTAGAAAAATATTCTTAGAGACTCTCTGGTTAGGGGTAAGAATAGGATAAGAAAGGGAGCAGTGGGAAAGGAAAAGGAGAACTGAATGGTATCAGCCAAGCAATTTGGATTAATTAAAGGTCTTCTTTGAAAAACAAACAGCTTTGGAAAAGTGACAACAAACCATAAGGGCGCCTTACAAACGGTTTCACCAAGTGTCAAGTTTGTCTGGAAATGTTTCCAATATTAATGCATGTTGCCACTTTTTAAAGAGGCTAAAGACAATATATGGCTCACAAAAAGAAAAGGTCTGAAGGTATTAAGCCAAATGTAATTTTCTTGAGTCAATTTCAAAGAATCTTACAGGTCTGTGGACTCCATTAAGTGAATTATTTGAACCCTCTCAAACTGTTCATTAAAAATATTTTATGAGAAGTTATAATTTGAGTATTTTTATTAAATATCTTTTTGGCTTTCATTTTTTTAACCATATTTTAAATAAGCATGGTTTGGGCTCATCAAGCAGCTTAAACTATTTTTGAAAAGTTTTGGGTTCAGTAAAAGCCAAGCTGCTTTTTGCCAAGCAACTTTTCCTATCATTTTATAAACCGTATATATTTTAAGGGAAATTTAACCCATGTGTTTTTGATTCGTTTAAATTTAAATAATCAAAATAGTGTTTTTTACAAGCTAGCTGATGTCAAGAAGCTTTTTGAGTCTTTTAAAGAAAATTTTATTCTAAAAAGAAGAAGCAATGATTTGCCAACTGTAAATGCATTTCAACACCAAGAAGTCTGTATTCATTTGTAACGGCAAACCCCTGTTTCTGAGTCCCTTCTATATCTGGCAGAGATGATCATTCCTGTTTTCTAACGTATTGGGGCCTAGACTCCCCAAAGTTAGCTAGCTTTTTGATGAAGTAAATGTATTAAGGCTGTAAAAATAGGGAAAATGGTGATGATTGTTAAAACGTTTCAAGAACTCATTGGTGGTGCAAGAGATTGTGTTGCCAAATGGAAAGTGTTTTCCTTCATCTGTCACACATTTATTGAATCTTTATTATGGATATGACACATCCACAGTGATGGGAAAGCTGCTAAGATGAACATTTTTGGGGTTCCTTAACCCAAAATTAAGAAGAGTAACCTCAGACGTTTTCTTTCTTCCTTTATTAAAATAGGGAGAGACCTGAAAATTCCAATGGGGTAGTATTGTGATGGAAGGAGGACTGACATTTGGATTTTGGAGTTTTAAGAAAGGCAGATAATATTCTCAGGGAATTAGATTAAGAATGAGAGGAGATAGAGTTTATCAGGCAGATGGGACTGCTTTTTCTCTTTCCCAACTTTGTGTCCTCCTGGGGCAAGCAAGTCATTCAGATGACTGATCAAATCACAATGGCCTGTAAGTTGTGATGTACTAAAGCTTCAGTTCAGTTCAGTTCGGTCGCTGAGTCGTGTCCGACTCTTTGCGATCCCATGAATCGCAGCATGCCAGGCCTCCCTGTCCATCACCCACTCCCGGAGTTCACTCAGACTCACATCCATTGAGTCAGTGATGCCATCCAGCCATCTCATCCTTGGTCGTCCCCTTCTCCTCCTGCCCCCAATCCCTCCCAGCATCAGAGTCTTTTCCAGTGAGTCAACTCTTCGCATGAGGTGGCCAAAGTGCTGGAGTTTCAGCTTTAACATCATTCCTTTCAAAGAAATCCCAGGGCTGATCTCCTTGAGAATGGACTGGTTGGATCTCCTTGCAGTCCAAGGGACTCTCAAGAGTCTTCTCCAACACCACAGTTCAAAAGCATCAATTCTTTGGCACTCAGCCTTCTTCACAGTCCAACTCTCACATCCATACATGACCACAGGAAAAACCATAGTCTTGACTAGACGGACCTTAGTCAGCAAAGTAATGTCTCTGCTTTTGAATATGCTATCTAGGTTGGACATAACTTTTCTTCCAAGGAGTAAGCGACTTTTAATTTCATGGCTGCAGTCACCATTTGCAGTGATTTTGGAGCCCCCCAAAATAAAGTCTGACACTGTATCCACTGTTTCCCCATCTATTCCCCATGAAGTGATGGGACCGGATGTCATGATCTTCGTTTTCTGAATGTTGAGCTTTAAGCCAACATTTTTGCTCTCCTCTTTCACTTTCATCAAGAGACTTTTTAGCTCCTCTTGACTTTCTGCCATAAGGGTGGTGTCATCTGCATATCTGAGGTTATTGATATTTCTCCCAGTAATCTTGATTCCAGCCTGTGTTTCTTCCAGTCCAGCGTTTCTCATGATGTACTCTGCATAGAAGTTAAATAAGCAGGGTGACAATATACAGCCTTGACGTTCTCCTTTTCCTATTTGGAACCAGTCTGTTGTTCCATGTCCAGTTCTAACTGTTGCTTCCTGACCTGCATACAGATTTCTCAAAAGGCAGGTTAGGTGGTCTGGTAGTCCCATCTCTTTCAGAATTTTCCACAGTTTACTATGATCCACACAGTCAAAGGCTTTGGCATAGTCAATAAAGCAGAAATAGATGTTTTTCTGGAACACTCTTGCTTTTTCCATGATCCAGCAGATGTTGGCAATTTGATCTCTGGTTCCTCTGCCTTTTCTAAAACCAGCTTGAACATTAGGGAGTTCACGGTTCACATATTGCTGAAGCCTGGCTTGGAGGATTTTGAGCATTACTTATATTGTTTTTGCTTTGGCTCCATCCCTTCATTCTTTCTGGAGTTATTTCTCTACTGATCTCCAGTAGCACATTGGGCACCTAATGACCTGAGGAGTTTCTCTTTTGGTATCCTATCATTTTGCCTTTTCATACTGTTCATGGGGTTCTCAAGGCAAGAATACTGAAGTGGCTTGCCATTCCCTTCTCCAGTGGACCACATTCTGTCAGATCTCTCCACCATGACCCGCCCGTCTTGGGTTGCCCCACAGGCATGGCTTGGTTTCATTGAGTTAGACGAGGCTGTGGTCCTAGTGTGATTAGATTGACTAGTGTTCTGTGAGTATGGTTTCAATGTGTCTGGCCTCTGATGCCCTCTCACAACACCTACCATCTTACTTGGGTTTCCCTTACCTTGGGCGTGGGGTATCTCTTCATGGCTGCTCCAGCAAAGCACAGCCGCTGCTCCTTACCTTGGATGAGGGGTATTATTTTCAATCTTCAGATATCCTCTCTAAACTTGGAGTTGCTAAAATGTCAGATAAATAGGTGCCTAATCTCCTTTCACTCTGGTTCTCAGTAGCTTCTTTTTCAGATCTATAAATATGAATAGCATCCAACCTATGAATCTTCCCAAAGTAACTATGATAGCACTTTGCTCTTTGTGTCACTCTCTAGAAATTTTCTCTAGACAAAGAATTATTTATTTTGCTGCCCTCCTCCTCTTGCATAGGTGGCCAGGAGTGAGAGTTAGGGGAAGGAGAAAAGAGAAGCTTTACTCCAAAATTTGACCTAACTCAAGGTAAAGACAAAACTCCTGAAAAATACAAAACTCTAATCTCATGGATTCTGCCACGTCTTTGTGGACCTCATTGCATACCTAGAGTAAGATGATTCTTAGATAGATGCTGCTTAGCAGAACTTAAACACATAGAACTTTACATATTGTCAAAGAAAAAAAGACAGTTTATTGGCTTTATATAAATAGGATTATCTCATATGATTGTGTAGGCTGTGCAGTTGTATGATGGCTTTGTAGATAAATGAAATGACAAGGGAGAGATTTCAGACAGTCTGGTTCCAATTCTCTCTCTCTCTCTCTTACACACGCACACACGTACCACATCACCTAACACTTTTACTTAGAGTAATGTACGTCTATCTGAAAGGGCTAAGGAGTGGTTTTATTAAGAAATGGGCTTAAAGAACTCTTTACTTTGTTAGGCGAGCAGCCCTCTGCATATCACCTTCAAATAAAAGAATATACAGCTCATGGCAGAGCATAGTAAACATTATGGAAAATTGAACTTTTGGCCTGGAATGTTTGTTTTCAAACTCATGATACCATAATGGTCAGTATATTTACAATTCCATCAAAAATCCCAGTTCAGTTATCACTGTGCCTGTTCTTGAACCAAACATGCTGGTTGAAGGGTTGGAATGTTCTAATGGGCCAGGCCTGAGTCATGGTCATTTTCCAATATTGAGGGATGGATTCAGTGCCATCTGAACCATGGAATAAGAGTGGAAAGGGATAATTCCCACAGAGAATCAATAATAGAAGACAGAATAGCAAATGTCTTATCTGCCGCCTGGTATTTTTCATTTATTACTGAGCCGAATTGTCTCCAAATTCTATTTTCATATACCTCTAATTAAATTTCACCTATTTTGTCTTTTACTAGCATTCTAAAATGTTGAAATAAATTTGAATATTTATCCTGTCATCTTTCAAATAAGTCACATTAAGCTGTGGAAGAAATTGATACTTTATATCGTTTACTGTATAAATATTGAGTTAACAACAGACCAAAAATTGTTGTGATACTCAACTAACTTTCATTTGATATAATTTCATTCAACAATTGTTTATCAAACACTTAGTTCGGTTCAGTTCAGTTCAGTCGCTCAGTCGTGTCCAGCTCTTTGTGACCCCATGAATTGCAACATGCCAGGCCTCCCTGTCCATCACCAACTCCCGGAGTTCACTCAGACTCACGTCCATCAAGTCAGTAACACCATCCAGCCATCTCATCCTCTGTCATCCCCTTCTCCTCCTGCCCCCAATCCCTCCCAGCATCAGAATCTTTTCCAATGAGTCAACTATTCGCATGAGGTGGCCAAAGTTCTGGAGTTTCAGCTTTAGCATCATTCCTTCCAAAGAAATCCCAGGGCTGATCTCCTTCAGAATGGACTGATTGGAAACACTTAGTAGGTACCAAACATAAGATTACATTTATTTATACTCCTGGCTACACTTTTAGTTACATTTATTATTACCTAGCCTTTATTTTTTATCTTCTACACAAGGATAAATTTTGATTCAATTTACATAAACATTTGGAATGTGAAATTATGTGCCAGAAATTGTGCTAGCATTGGAGCTACAAAGAAGCCATAATCTAGTACAGAAGAGAGATGTACAAAAAGGATTAAAATAAAGTGTGATCAGAAAAACAACAGTCTTCAGAGTTTTGGCATGTTTACTTCTAAAATAAATGAGTTTATAGACTAACAATGCATTTAACACTATCCCCCCAAAAAACATAAATAAAGACCAAGGCATCAATTTTCTTAGTTAATCCAGATTGAGTTCTAGACTCCTGTGTCATTTCCCAAATGTTCACACATTGTTTGTTTAGCAAGCAGTTCAAATTTTTGCAAGAAATCAACTTCACATTGTAAGTAATTTTTTAAAATGATAATCTTCACCCTTCTTTTTAAAATCAAGACCCTTTAGAGCCCTCACTTATTTTCTGTGGTGTCCCCCAAATTAATGTTGACTTGGAGATCACACTTGCTAACTCTTCCAGTATCCTGGGAGCATAGAGTATCTAGATACAGACATAAAAATGGACAGATGCTATGTTCTTTTATCTTACTACTTCAACCTCTCTAGACTAGTGGTCCTCAAACTTTAGCACTAGCAGAATCATCTGTAGAGCTCTTTAAAAAATGAATTTATTGATTTATTTTTGGCTGTGCTGGGTCTTCCTTGCTGCACAGACTTTTCTCTTGTTGCAGCCAGTGGTGGCTATTCTCTAGTTGTGACATACAGGCTTCTCATTGCAGCGGCTTCTCTTATTGTAAAGCACAGGCTTCATAGTTGTGGAGTAGAGGCTTGGTTGCTTCGTAGCACGTGCTCTTTGGGTTTTTCCATATGGAAACTTTATGGCCAACCCAATAACAAGCACTGTAATAAGCACTAGGGAAACAAAGATAAAACAAATTACCAGCATGTAGAGAAGCTGTGTGGAGGGAGACAACAGAATCCCCCTGAGAAGTGCTATGCTGAAGTCTGCTAGGGTCTGCTGGAATGACCAGACCTATGTGCATTATTCGTGAGTATTTGTAGTGGAGGGGAAGCTCCCTGAAGGCAAGGATTGTTCTGTGACCAAGAGAAGTAATGCTGGGCAGAGCAAATCCACACTCCACTTGGCGGGTTGGGGAAAATTTTATAAGAGATGGTATATTATAAATTATTTCTATAAGTATCTCCTAAAGTTTTCTGTTGCATTAACTTTTATTATAGTAGTTTTCATTTATGTCTTTTCTTTTTACATTTGAAATCATTGTTAACCTTTAGAAATAATTATAAGAAAATGAAATTTTAAAATATTTTGAGTATTCTTTCCTTAGGATATTAGAGGTAAAAGGCCCACATTTGTAAACCTACTTGCTGTCCCCTGCACTGAGTTAGAGCAGAGCCAAGGCCTTGGAATATGTTACACAGCATCACACCTGCATGACCAGAGTCAGGTTATATTTATAATCTGGGAAGCAGAGTCATGGGAGGGGAAAACGGAGTCACAGTACATATATTGGGAGCTTTGTCTGATGTTGTTTCAGAATTCAGATTTCACAGTGAAACCGAGTCAGAAATCAAGAAGGGTTGGGCAATGTCAGAAGGTTCTAGGTGGTACTAGAGAATTTTTCCAGGAAACGTCATTTTATCCTCTAGGGAATTTGCATTGGGCTTCCGGCTCTACTGGGTCATGGTATACTTCCTAAGCGTGGAGTTCAGCCTTTGCTACAACTTCAGACACCGTCTTCTTTCTTGGTTGTGAACAGGCCCACAAAATGATTGCTGTGTGGCTTCTCACAATGTGGCCTCACCTCCTCCCTGGGGTTCCTTTGAGGCAGCCCTCTCCTCCCTCTCAAGAGGTGCAAGAGAACAGGCTATAGAGGAGATAATTCTCACAGTTTTGTCTTGTACATATTATGTTTATTTGTAGAAGTATGAGATTCAAGATATCTCAAGCCTGCAGCTCCTGGAAGCCCAGGAGTTGGCCTTTCCCTCTTTCTTACACACATACATGAGAACAGTAATACTGATAGTTGCTCAGTCGTGCCCGACTCTTTGCGACCCCATGGACTGCAGTCCACCAGGCTCCTCTGTCCATGAGATTTTCCAGGCATATAAAATGAAAATTGCAATTACCCCGGGGTCAGGAAAAGCATTGAGACTTATCATTCAACAGCAAGTATTTACTGAGAATTGTGTTCCAGTTCCTGTCTAGGTGCTTGGAATGTACCAATAAGCAAAATAGACCAGGAAAAAAAAAAAAAACGAACAACGATCTGTGCTTGTGAAGCTCGCATTCTAGAGGAATGTTTTTTCAATCCCATGTGAATGATAGTATCAAATTCTTCCCTCAAATGGTATTTAATGGGGAGGGGCATAGATAAGGTGGGAGAACCACGGATGATCTGGACAAGTGGCTTCTCTGAGTGGGAGAGTGGGTAGAAAGGGGATGAGTGACAGAGTTAAATTCAACTACTTTACAGCTTTGTTGGGATTAAGACCATTAATCTTTTAAAGAAAATGGAAAAAAGTATATTTTAAAAATCTAGGAAGCTTACAATTAGGCAAATTTTATAAGTAAAATTATTTTCTTTTTCCTCTCAGCAAATCTCTGCTTTTCAGGTGTTAACATAAGCCACCTACCAGTCAGTCAGTCAGCATATCATGCTTGTCGTTTATCGTATGGCACTTCCCAGATAAGAATCCCATTTTCTTTTCTTTTTTTTTTTTTATCTTACATGGCTTCAGGAGCCACCTGGCAGTCAGGCTGTTGAATTGAATTCAAGGATGCTTTCAGACTAGTGCCATGGAACAAGCAACTCACTGTCTTTCCATAAGGCACATTACTGTCCCTCAGTGAATGATATCTGACAGAAACAGTGAAGAGCGACTTATCTAACATCTAACAAGCATTGCTTTTCCCAGGATGGGCAGAGAAAAGGATGCTGAAGGGAGCCATCACATGTAAGTCTTAGCATCACTGAGTAATCACAATGAGTACATTGTAAGAAGTCAGTATACGCCCACCAATTGTGGCTGAAAAGCCTATAGTATGACACTTGTCCTGGAAGAACTTAGGTGAAATTCCTTTTCAAATGAAACAGAATAAAAAGCCTAATTCTCTGGAAACTCAGAAAAAGAGGGGTCTCTGTAGGTTGATTAGTGGTGAGGAAGAAATGGCCTGTGAAACCATGCATGCTGCTGCTGCTGCTAAGTCACTTCAGTCGTGTCCGACTCTGTGCGACCCCATAGACGGCAGCCCACCTGGCCCCCCCGTCCCAGGAATTCTCCAGGCAAGAATACTGGAGTGGGTTGCCATTTCCTCCTCCAACGCATGAAAGTGAAAAGTCAAAGTGAAGTCGCTCAGTCGTGTCCGACTCTTAGCGACCCCATGGACTGCAGCCCACCAGGCTCCTCCATCCATGGGATTTTCCAGGCAAGAGTACTGGAGTGGGGTGCCATTGCCTTCTCCAAACCATGCATGAGACCCAAGTAGATTTCTCTTGATGAACTTTGTCTCCCCATCCTATGAATTTACTGAGCCAGAGTTGCTACCAAGCTTTGGCCATGGGAAAAAGTATTTTCATGGGTTTTCTATTTGATTATGGGTGTCATCTCTCAGAAACGCCTACACAAGTGCTATAGCACAAAGACTTTGCATAAGGATAATTAGCTAGTCAGTCAATAGGAGTACGGGCTGCTGTTTTCTGCTGGAAACAGACTGGAGCCTCAGTATAAGTAAATAATCTCATCCTGGGGCAGAGAAGACTTTTCTAATCTTTAACAGTGTTCTTTGGTTTGATCTGGTCACTAAGTCATATCTGACTCTTGTGACTCTATAGACTGTAGCCGGCCAGGCTCCTCTGTGCATGGGATTTCCTAAGCAAGAACACTGGAGTGGGTTGCCATTCCCTTTGGGACTTAAGTCTCTTAGAGTCATAAGGTGAGTATGATGGGAAACAATTCCAGATTTTCCACTCGATTCTATATTGTGAAAATTGCTACATCAAATGAACAATGAATTGGTTCACAGCTACTTTAGGGTAGATGGGTAGGAAATGTCATCACGATGGCTGTTTCCCAAATTGCAAACCAGTAGGAATATTTTTCTTGGAAAATTGAACACATATGTAACTATAACTAGTCTGATGTTTAGTTTTCCATTAAAAAAAAATATGAATAAATGTGTACTATATACAGTGCTTTGTGTGCTAACATCCGTGGAGAATGGTTTTGGGCAGGGTTGACACCATTTTATAAAATGATTATTTAAAGTCTAAATGGGATAAAAATTCAAACAAATACTTTTCCTAAAGTCATAGATTCAACCTAAAATTAAGTCTACAGTTATGCCACTGTGGCTAAAGGTGGTAATCAAAGATTAAATGGATTTGCTTTGCTGGGAGTCTCCAGTCACCCTCAAACCACCTCTGATCTCTGGATTGAGGCCTATTCCTATAATGAAACTGATTTGGTTCTTTTACACTTTTTCCCTTCAACCCTAATAGATTCCTGTGGCTTTTGTGTTGTATTTTCATCATTCTGATCAGATAATTATTCCCATCCCATCTTCCTCATGCTTCTTTGTATCATCTCATTGTTGCGGATTTAAGCTTACATACACTCCTTCTTGTCTCCTTCCTACTAATCCTTCCCAGATTAATCCTTCCTACTAATCATTCCACAGGTGAGTGGAAGGTGTTGACTAGTCGATATGTTTTCTGTATATTGTCAGCTGCTCCAGCTTTTTGCGGCTGAGAAGCATGGAGATATTCATTTAAGTCGCTAGGCTTCTGTCATGTCACAGTGGGATGGATGCCTGGGATCGAGTGGATGCTTAGAGTAGTACTGAAAGCTATGTCTCGCTGGTGTCAGCAGCAAGGCAGCAAAGAGTGCAGTGATATCATTTTCAGAGGATACAGAAAAAGCATCCTCAAAGTGGAACTATTCTCTCAGAAATACCAGGCTTATTAATTTCTAGCTTTCAAGGGCTTGTAATCATGGGGAATGAACTTGAAGTTTACAATTCTGTGGTTGTCACTCAATAATACTGGAGATCCAAGATGTCTTCTCAGTCAAAGTCTTTGCAAGCACAAACTACCCTCTCTTGCTAGATGTTCATCAATGTTATTTATTTCTGAGCAATTTGGGATTCAGTGAAACATCCTTGAGAGTTAGTCATTAAAAGAAGGACATAGAGTATTATAACAAGGAAAGATGTTCCTGCTACCTCATTAAAAGTAAACACAATATGTATTACATGATCTGATTTTTTCATACACACACAAAACTTGGGTAACAAAGAATGAGATTATTTACATCCAAATATTAGCTGGGGATAGTTATGAGTGATGGGATTACAGAGGATTCTTATATTTTTCTTTATGGTCATTTTAATTTTTGCAATAAATGAAAACAGTGGATGTTATAAATTAAACCACAGACAATTTGGCTTCATAGACAGAGAGCCCTCAAGGGAATGGCACTTACATTAGAAACAAGCAAACAGAGCAAAACAGAATTAAAAGTCTATATTATAGGAGTAACTTAGAGGTTTTATAATGATTTCCTAGTTCTGAAAGTGAAAATAAGTCCTGACAGATTTTAAATTAGTTTAGTCTTCATTGAGGTTTTCAGTGTTCCCTTTCAGTGTTCCAGCGTGGGTTTTGTTTATGTTTAACACTATTTCCAGATGGTTTGGGAGGAGAAAACAAAGATTTTTTAAGGCAGTGTCATCACATTTGATTCTCATATTTAGAAACAATATTTTACCGTGCCCTTCTTTAATACATACATATATTTAAAGAATATTTTTTACTTCCTCTTATTCCTTTTTAAAATCTTTTTTAAACTATTATTACTTAGTGTTTTTTGATCTCACTCCAAAAGCTTTATGACAGCTGAGTTTAAGTGGTTGCTTCAGGCTACAGAAGTCAAAGATGTAACTGAATTATGCTTCCAGGCTTGGCACACAAAATCAAGAAAAATTTCATTCATTATGATTAATTAATCCAGAAGCACAGTGGTAGTATTATGATTCTATTGTATCTGGAACTTGGCCCGTTTTCAACTGACATTTACATGGTAGA
Source organism: Cephalophus harveyi (assembly GCA_006410635.1). Taxonomy (NCBI): domain Eukaryota; kingdom Metazoa; phylum Chordata; class Mammalia; order Artiodactyla; family Bovidae; genus Cephalophus; species Cephalophus harveyi. The sequence continues at coordinate 104,227 of SJYT01028183.1, forward strand.
GGAGAAAAGGGAATGGTAACTCTGTGCCTGGCAAACTTCTCCATAATAGACAGCCTGGAAAAAAAAAAAAAAAGAACAAACAAGAGATCAGGGGGAGAAAAGATGTTACATATTGTACGGGCTTGGATTTTTTGAGATTCCTCTCACAATGAATGATATCCTAGAAAATGCCATAATATGGGATAATGAATGACTTACACATCAGAGTTACCCTCAATATCACTTTTATTATATACCTCACTTTATCCTACATACTGTTATAGTGAAAATTAATCACCATGATAGTGATAGGCACAAGTGAATAACAACAAAACCATTTCCAAATGCCTGTTAAAAAATAGGCATGGCTAATGAAAATTGCCTGCTCAAATCATTTTACATGGATTTCCTTCCTTTGCTGTAATAAACTTTAAAGTAGATTCAGTTCAGTTCAGTTCAGTCGCTCAGTCGTGTCTGACTCTTTGCGACTCCATGAATTGCAGCACGCCAGGCCTCCCTGTTCATCACCATCTCTCGGAGTTCACTCAGACTCACGTCCATCGAGTCCGTGATGCCATCCAGCCGTCTCATCCTCGGTCGTCCCCTTCTCCTCCTGCCCCCAATCCCTCCCAGCATCACAGTCTTTTCCAATGAGTCAACTCTTCTCGTGAGGTGGCCAAAGTACTGGAGTTTCAGCTTTAGCATCATTCCTTCCAAAGAAATCCCAGGGCTGATCTCCTTCAGAATGGACTGGTTGGGTCTCCTTGCCGTCCAAGGGACTCTCAAGAGTCTTCTCCAACGTCACAGTTCAAAA